>SOPF01021742.1:40754-97733 GCA_012979155.1 Hypericum perforatum
CGAATTAGGGTACATAGCTAGGTCCTCTCTCTGCCTATAAATAGATGCTAATGCTATCCATCGGTAGACATCATAAACGGTAGGAAAGCGAGAGAAACCTAGCTATAGCGACGATGACGTTCTACTCGACATCAACCAATCCGGGTACGCTTCCGCTTATCGATTATGTTATGTAAATATAATTTACATGTGGTATCAAGAGCCTGTGTTCTTTATGGATTGGTTTTGAGTCTAACGAAATAATCCGGAGTGAATAAGCCGAAGGCAATCTCAATTATTGCATGAATTGTTACATTGTGAAATATTATGTACTGGAAACTAGGTTTCGTGGGATAATAACAATTTCGATGTGATTATGAACGAGAGTGCATGCGTGATTTCGGGATTTTTTTTATGATCTTGTCTTTGGTTTATTGTTGAGCTGTAAATTAATGTGTGGCTACGTCGACTATGGTATTATTGGGATTTACGTATGCATATGAAGACTTGCATGTAAAAATCTGAATTTAAAAAGTGTTTCAGTCAAGTACTTTTTATATAATAGAAATCCAGGGATATGAAATTGTTTAATCGTGGGTTTCATGACTTGTTACGTTTACGGCTTACATGTGAAGGTTTGAATTGAAAAGTGTTTCTGTCTATCGGGTTTCGATATAATAGAAATCTAGGGATAGGAAATTATTTCATGATTTTTGGTTTATTCGGTTCTTGCGACAGTATTGAAGAATAAACAATTAAAAGAAAAAGGATCGCAGGATTAAATTCCCTAGTATGATAAGGTTGCATGCATGGATTATGACATTGTTTTGATTAAAATTACATGCGCTATGTATATGAATATTTAATATATATATATTTGTCATTTATTCATCAATTATCCAAATACCAATTAAATATCTTGATGAATAAATTGACGTTTGCTATTTATGAGAAAACTGATTCTATCCAAAGGTAGGTCATTATTCTGTAATTAGCAAGCATAAAGGCGATGAGCAAAATATTTGGATCAAGTACATATGCATATCCAAAGATAACGTGTATTTGATTTTGAATATTTTAGCTCTTCGATAAATGCTATGTATGAATTTATAATTTAGTCAAATATTTGTATTTATCCAAAGATAGCATGTTTATTTGATTGAAATTATTAAATTCTACGATGAATATTTTATATGGTATTGATTGATGATAGTATATTGTAATTTCTACCTAAAGGAGAGCTATAATGTACTCTAACTGTTATACATGATTTAAATCCATTATTGAATATTGATTTGAGCATGTGCATTAATATTGCAGCTATTTCAGTTCATGCTTCGTGTGTTGATCTATTTGTCTGTTTGAACTTCTCTGAATGGAGTGAACAAGTCAAGTTCTATTTAGGGGCTTCAGATCTTGACTTGGCACTACGAGAAGAAAAACCTAAGACTATTACTTCAAAAAGTTCTGAAGATGCCAAAGCGTTCCATTATGAATGGGAACGATCAAACAGATTAAGCTTAGCATTTATGCGCATAAAAACTGCCAGCAACATTAAGAGCTCAATTCCACAGATAGAAAGTGCAAAGGAATATCTTTCTACTATGGAAGAGAGATTTCGTTCTGCAGATGAGTCTCTTGTTGGCACATTAATGGTAATTCTTATGACCATGAAGTTCAATTGGTCGCAAAGTATGCATGATCACGTGCTGGAGATGACAAATTTGGCAGCAAGATTAAAGACCCTGGGCCATGGAACTGATGACTCGTTCTTGGTGCAAATCATATTGAACTCACTACCTCTTGAATATGGGCCATTTCAGATTAGCTATAATACCATAAATGGACTGTTAATGAATTGGCCAGTAAGCTTGTTCAGGAGGAAAGGAGATTAAAGAACCAAGGAAGTCATTCTATTAGCCTAATGGGTAAAGGAGCTGAGAAAGTGTACCAAGTAAAAGCCAAGAAATTCAAAAGGAAAGGTACTGCTAAGGTAGATCAATCTACCATGAATGAAAAGAAGGGTGATAAATGTCGCTTTTGTAAAAAGGAGGGACATTATCAGAAAGACTGCCTGAAACGTAAAGCTTGGTTCGAAAAGAATGGTAAAGATAATATCTTTGTATGTTTCGAATCAAACTTATCTAAAGTACCTTCCAATACTTGGTGGATTGACTCTGGTGCTACAACTCATGTTTCCAATATTATGCAGGGATTCAGTTCGATCCAAACCATAAACCCAAATGAAAGGTTCCTCCTCATGGGAAATCGAACGAAGGTTTCAATTGAAGGCGTTGGGACTTATCGTTTAGTCTTAGACACTAATCATCATTTAGACTTATTACAGACTCTTTATGTGCCTTCAGTATTAAGAAACTTGATTTCTCTTTCTATGTTGGACATTTGTGGTTTTCATGTTATGTTTGGATTTGGTTGTTTCAGTTTATTTAAGAATACAAACCTCATTGGTTCGGGTATTCTATCTGATAGTTTATATAAGCTAAAACTTGATAATGTCTTTTCTGAATCTTTGCTGAATGTTTATAATGTTGGAATTAAGCGTAACATTGAGAATAATAGTTCTGCTTACTTGTGGCATAAACATTTGGGTCATATATCCAAAGAAAGGTTAGAAAGATTAGTAAAGAATGAGATTCTACCAAATCTTGACTTTACTGATCTTGGCATATATGTGGAATGCATTAAGGGAAAACAAACCAAACATAGCAAGAAAGGAGCCACGAGAAGTAATCAGCTTCTTGAGATTATACACACTGATATTTGTAGACCATTTAATGTTTCATCCTTTGGTGGAGAAAAGTATTTTATTACCTTTATTGATGATTTTTTGCGTTATCGTCATGTCTATTTACTTCATGAAAAATCTCAAGCACTTGATGCATTTGAGGTATATATGAATGAAGTTGAAAGGCAATTAGACATGAAAGTGAAAATCGTAAGGTCTGATAGAGGTGGTGAATATTATGGTAAATATGACGAAAGTGGTCAATGTCGTGGTCCATTTGCAAAATTCCTTGAAAGACATGGTATAATTGCTCAATACACCATGCCCGGTACACCACAACAAAATGGTGTAGCAGAAAGGCAGAATCGGACTTTAATTGAAATGGTTAGGAGTATGATGAGTAATGTAAAAGTGCCCATCTTATTGTGGACGTATGCTCTCAAAACCGCTATGTACTTATTGAATCGGGTTCCTAGTAAGGCTATTCCAAAAACTCCTTTTGAGTTATGGACTAAAAGGAAACCTAGTGTTAGACACCTGCATGTTTGGGGTTGTCCAACGGAAGCAAGATTATATAATACACATGAAAGTAAATTAGATTCTCGAATAGTTAGTGGTTACTTTATTGGTTACCCAGAGAAATATAAAGGGTACACATTTTACTGTCCGAACCATAGTCCGAGAATTGTTGAAACTAGTAATGCAAGGTTCATTGAGAATGGTGAAATTAGTGGGAGTAATCAAAGGGTAGAAATTGAGGAAGTAGAAGTGGATGCGAATTTGCCTGTATCAATTTCTTCTTCCAGGATTATACCAAAAGCTACTCAAAATGTTGAAGAAATGCAAGTCAACATGGATCAAAATTTGGGTCAACTTGTACCAATTAATTCACCAAACTCAAATGAACAACTACAAGAAATAGCATTAAGGCATTCTAAACGAGAAAGAAAATCAGCTATTTCGGATGATTTTGTAGTTAATTTACTTGAGGTAGACTTTGATATTAGAGTCAATAAGGATCCAGTTTCATTTTCACAAGCTATTACATCGCATGAGTCTGAAAAATGGATCAATGCCATGAAAGAAGAGTTAAGACCTATGGAAAAGCTCAATGTCTGGGATCTCGTCGAATTGCCTGAAGGTTCTAAAAGAGTTGGATGCAAATGGGTCTTTAAGACCAAACGTGACCCTACTGGCAATATTGAACGATATAAAGCTAGACTTGTAGCAAGAGGTTTTACTTAGAAAAGTAGTATTGATTATAACGAGACTTTTTCACCAGTCTCTAAAAAAGACTCTTTAAGGATAATTATGGCATTAGTGGCTCATTATGATTTAGAGTTATACCAAATGGATGTGAAAACTGCCTTTCTTAATGGGAATCTTGAAGAGGAAGTTTATATGGATCAACCTGAAGGATTTGAGGTTGATGGAAAAGAAAAATTAATGTGTAAACTTAAGAGATCAATATATGGGCTTAAGCAAGCTTCCCGTCAGTGGTATCTCCAGTTTAATGATATCATCATATCTTTTGGTTTTAAAGAAAATGCTGTTGATCGGTGTATATACCAAAAGATTAGTGGGAGCAAGTATATATTCCTAGTCCTATATGTTGATGACATTTTACTTGCTGCAAATGACTTAAGAATATTACATAAGACTAAAGACTTTCTCTCAGAAAATTTTGAGATGAAAGATTTGGGTCAAGTATCCTATGTGATTAGAATAGAGATATTCCGTGATAGGCCACGAGGTTTGCTTGGATTGTCACAGAAAGGGTATTTGGAAAAGATTTTGGAGAAATTCGGACATTCCGTATGTAATCCCAGTCCTGTTCCTATACATAAAGGTGACAAATTTAGTCTCGAACAATGTCCTAAAAATTAACTAGAACGAAAATTAATAGAGCCTATACCTTATGCTCAAGTTGTTGGTAGCCTACCTTAAGGATATCAATTACGTAGTCGGAATGCTAGACAGGTACCAAAGGGATCCAGGTAACGAACATTGGAGAGCTTTAAAGAAGGTGTTAAGGTATCTTTATGGAACTAAAGATCACATGCTCATGTATAGAAGATCTGACACTTTGGAGGTGATTGGATATTCGGATTCAGATTATGCTGGATGTTTGGATAGTAAGAAGTCTACTAGTGGATATGTATTTCTTTTGGCGGATGGAGCAATTTCATGGAAAAGTGCCAAACAGACTACAATGTCTATCCACTATGGAAGCCAAATTCGTGGCATGTTATGAGGCCAGCATCCAAGCAAAGTGATTGAGGAACTTTTTTTCGGGACTTGCGGTTGTCGACACCATTAGCAAGCTGCTAAAAATTTATTGTGATAATTCTTCAGCAGTATTTTTCTCCAAAAATGGCAAGTTCTCTAGAGGTGCAAAGCATATGGAATTGAAGTGCTTTGTCGTTAAGGAGGAAGTTCAGGAACGAAGAGTGTATATTGAGTATATCAGTACGGATCTCATGATTGCAGATCCATTGACAAAGCCATTGCAACCAAAATAATTTAGAGAGCATGCGCTAAGAATAGGTCTTGGTTGTATTTCTGATTGCTTTTGATAGATGACACTCAGAGCTCACATATTCGTTCCTGTTATACATTATGGTTTTCTTGTTTCATTATTGATGTATACATTATGGATTTATGGGAAAACAAGAAAGTCTTTCTAAGACATTATTGTGGACCATTATTGGTTTTATGTACCGCCTTATTGGTCTAGTATGTTGAATTGCTAATGTCGTGGTTATAGAAGGGAGTATGTCTATAAATGATATATAACCGCTATAGCTCATATTTAGTAATTTTTCATATGATGACATTATGACTGTGGACTTTGAGTTGAGATTGTTTAATGTTGTGCACCTTATGTTAACTATCAACCTATATTTGAGCCAAGTGGGAGAATGTAAGAATTATCTATTAGATAATTGATTTATCTATTAGATAATTCTATTAAGGTGGCTCTCATGTAATTGAACTCTATAATTGATAACTCTTAGGAGTTAGAGTTCTCTTATAACTGTGGTTATTAGTTTAATCTCAACCGTCCATTGGGAGCTTGATGGACGCGCCAGATCGAATTTGGGTACATAGCTAGGTCCTCTCTCTGCTTATAAATAGATGCTAATGCTATCCATCGGTAGGCATCATAAACGGTAGGAAAGCGAGAAAAACCTAGCTATAGCGACGATGACGTTCTGCTCGACATCAACCAATCCGGATACGCTTTCGCTTATCGATTATGTTATGTAAATATAATTTACACCGAGATTATTTACGTGATTGACTTTTATTTGAATGTATATGTAATTTTGATTTTGTGCTCAAGTAGATTTTTTATAGGGGTATGTTTCAGGTTGTAACTCTAATTAACCCTTGTATCATGCAATATAATTATACTTAAAAAAACTCCTCTTTCGAGGAATAGCCAGTTTCACTAACGAATATAGTAAAATAACTTGCAACTTGTCGCCCAAGGGATACTCAGAATCTCATCTCCCAATGAAGTTTTCTTGTAAGCTTGTTTATGAATTCATATCCAATATTTTTAAAAGACAATTATGCCTTGGAACCCAAGCAATTTATCATATTTATATCCCTCATCTCAAAATCAAGAATTAAATTGAGCTGCACTGAGTCAATTTTATAGATATTGTTTTTACAAAGCCTGAACCAAAAACGAGCGCTCAACTTGACCATTAGTTATAAATGCCTCCAAAGAAAAGCAAGAGAAGAGAGAAACTAGAAGCCAACAATAGCTCTCCGACTTGGCCGGATCTTCCCGAGCAGCTCATCGACTTAATATCAAGCGAGCCAACCTTAATGGCGACCATCCGAGGCAGTGGCGTGACCAAGTCATGGAGATCCTCCAGAAATGGGTCTTGCAGGTGTTTAAGTTCCCCCGATGGTTCACATCCTCTTCCATGGCTTGAAATCTCGGATCACCCACTTGAGTCAAAGCCCGTCCGATTGTATTCATCAACCTCTTTACATAAAAAAATCCGGAAACTGGATTGCTACCCCCAGCCTTGGATTGTCAACTTGTTGAATACCCGCGGGGACTCTTGGGCTTCAGTCGATCGATTTCATGGTCATTGGTTGAAAGGTTGTTGGATCAAGAAAACTTATAGTTTGGTGTGGAAATGCGTCACCGGAGACCAACTACCATCCTATTGCTGCAACATGGCATTGCCTAATGGGAGGCCGTATGAATGGAAGAAACTAGACTGTGATATCATTGACCCGAATTGTCATGACCCATCAGAGACGTCTCATTTCTTTAGCATTACAATTGGGATCGGAATCCATGGAAGGTTCTATGTCATCAGCTTGCAAGGAACCCTTGCAGTGGTCGAAGAGGTGGGTTCTGATTCGGAGCTGAAGATCACGCGTATTAAAAGAAGGAGGGTCATTCCATCCGTCAAGTCCAAATACTTCAGGGAATTTATGGTGGAGTCAGATGGGAAGGTGCTGGTGGTTTTCCTTGTTTCCGGACTATCCATCGAGGTTGTCGATGATGTGGAAATCTACCAGGTGGATGCCGATGACCTTGCGTTGGTTAAGAAGATGAGCATTAACGGAGGTAGGAGCTTGTTCCTGGGGACGAATTGTGCCATATCTGTTTTGGCAAGCCATGTAGTTGGCTGCAGGAGCAATTGTGTCTATTTCAGTATCTATCCTGGCCATGACTGGTGGGTTTATGATATGGAAACGAACAATATCACTGATGAATGCATGTGACAATAGTTGGTATAAAAATACACTTTGGGAACATAATTCAGGACTTTTGTTATGTACGTTTTTGCTATCTGGTTGTAATAATTTACTTATAAAACTATGAGAAGATGTACGTTGAAGTTATTGCTTATTGTAATCGTAATTGTCGCAACTTTTGATAGAAATTTTTTTTTGCTCGTCATTACAGTCACGTTAAGGTATGGCGTTCCAAATTGGCTAAAACTACCCTAGCTGTTGTGGTTATTTTTATGTGCATTTGTATCTCACCGCATCACTATGGATTTCATATAAAATTTTGGGAAAAGTACATTTAAGTTCCTTGTGGTTTTACCGATTATCACTTGAGTACCATTTGGTTCAAAAATCGTCAAACAGGTCCAATCTATTCCAATTTTTATCACCGACCGGTCCTGAACTCCAGTCCAGTTTTTTTTTTGAAACGGCATCATTCTGCATCCAACGTGGACTGCCACGTGCCTGCTTCAATAATGCGCTGGTGTTCACTAGACATTATGTCAAATGTTCATTTTAATAACAAATATTTTAATAACTTTCTTAAAAACCTCCTCCCCTCTCTCTCTACTCCCCCCCTCTCTCTGTCTCCTCTCCTCTTTCTCTCTCAGCATCGAGGAATACTAAATCATTAAGGAAACATCTGAGAGGTGAGCTTGTCATCAATCCGACCACCAAGATCTATTCTACTTCATGTTCTTATCCAAATTTGATCCTCTGTGAGGAACAGACGCCGAGGTCATCGAGGCTCGGGAAGGAGAAGTTCAGGTTGCTATCGTTTTGGGTTTCTTCAAAGAAATTGTTTGATGGAAAGTGAGTGGGTAATTCCATTCCTTGGCTAAGATCTAATACAATTCATCATAGATTTCTAGATTCTTGTTAGAGATGAAGGTGGGCTTGACAAAACTAAGGTACGACAGCAAGCCATCCTAGGTTTGGAGATGGGGGGTGTCATGACCCATACCTGTTGGTCATGATCGGCGCAAGGATTCCACTAAAACTAACATCAATCGAATCTCTGCAAGCCTCATAAACGTAAACCTGAATATAGTGTACCTATTCAATAAACTAAACACACTCAAAAACTCACAACTATACAACCGTTTAAAATCCTCATTTACTATATCAAGCATACAACGAATCCAAAATAAACAAAAGTCTTCTTTATTGGCCCGACCTCAGAACGCAAGCACCCATAGCGCTAACAAAAGCTCTATAAGGTCTCCAACTACTGATCTGGAAAATGAATAAGGAGGAATGGTGAGACAAGCTCAGTGAGTAGATAATAAGTACCATGAGGTTAATGGATGTCAATGGGATACAATTGGTGTCATATGTAATCATAATATATAATAATTATATTTGGTCTTAAAATACATAATATGGAACGCCAAGTATTACGTCACAACATAAGGCATAAATTCTACACAAGCATAAATGCAACATAAGGCATAAATGCTACACAAACATAAATGCAGCATAAACATAAGTCATATGTGCTTAGTCGCTCCCAAAGAGCACGACGCATGGCATACACCCCAAAGGCTTAATGCATACCACATGTAACCATATGAGGCTCATAACCATATGGAATAATAATATGAATAATTACGAACCATATCAAGGAATAAGATCGCAAATGAAGGTCTTTCGACGAAATAGGATCAATGATGGGGTAATGAATGGAATAGCTCTAAGATACAAGGCATAGCTTGTTCACTTTCCAGTTTTAAAATAAGAAGGAATATAGATAGCAAATGAAAATAATAATTTTCATGAACCCATTATCCACTCACCTTAACCACCTTCAAGTACGAAATCCTAATTCTTCGTAAACGAATTGGCTCGTTGGTCCACTTCCTTTCCTAAGAATAAATAAATACTATACTCAAGTAATCATAAACATACTTAAAACAATATATGGCAGCACCTATACATGCCCAATTCTCACTTGAAACCAACCAACCAATTCACTTTCGACGATACCAACAATACTTCCACACTTCAACATCGACATGCCTACTTAACCAACCACTCTTACTTAAACATCATCAACAACCCACAAAATCACCAAAGTAGGACCTTTTTATTTGTCCTTCATCACACCATATCCAAAAATCAACTCAACCTTCAACACAACCAAGTCACAAACTCGTTTCTCCTTCAACCTATTCAAATCCTAGGCTCAAACAACCATACAGGATTCAATACTTCACCAAATCACAAACATAAATATACCACAGAATAGGGTTTTATTCCTTTTACAACTTCCTAGACAATTTCAAAGTCTCATTTTGAGCTTAAGGTCACTTACCGAGAGGTTCTTTCTTGATCTGCCTGCTTATTCAACCTTCACCTCCTTGCTTCTTTCTCTTTCCTATTTCGGTGATGGGAGTTGAGCTTGTGTTTGTTCTTGTTCTAAGGTGTACTAAGGGCCTTATATACCTCCCGGGTAAGTTTCCTTCAAGTCTATCATATTTCTTTTAACTTCAAAGTGAAGTAAAACACATAGCACAACCTAATTGGCTGTCTATCTCTTGGCCAATCACAAACCAGTAAGATCAAGCTCAATTTCGGCCCTCTTCCACTAACCATCTGAACAAACTTTTGTCTACCAAATTGTAGATCTATGTCTTGGCTTTCCAAAACATGTTTACTTGTCCAATTTGGATAAGAAATGAGAAAGTTATAGCCAGTATCCCCAAGCAACTCAAATCTGTCCACTTACCCGAGGCTAATTTTGGAAAAACTCAAAAATGAACTAAGTGACCAAAGTGAAGGCTTGTTTAAAGATTTTAGAACACTCTAACATGCTCATACATAATACTAAACTTGTAGCGACAACCATCCTCGTAAATGTACTTACCTAGTGGACCAACCAACGCTAAAGCCGATACACGGAAAGTACTTCTATATGTTAACCTCAACTCAACTTAGTTAGTGACACTTAAAAGTTAACGTGATAGAGGGCTTACAATTCTCCTCCCCTAAAAAAAATTTAGTCCTCGAAATTTAATTGCCCAAGTCATCAAATAGATGTGGATATCGTGATAGAGGGCTTATAATGAGAGAAGACTTGACGTATGAAGAAGTGCCAATTTAGATCTTGGACAGAAAAGAAAAGAATTTATGATCCAAGATAATTACATTGGTCAAAGTGTTATGGCGCAGTCAGAACATTGAAGAAACCACTTGGAAAATGGAGAAAGATATGATAGCATTGCGCCGGTCGCGACCACTAGGTTACGGGTCATGATAGGGAGGATCGGTCAATCAAGGTCAAGATTGACAAACATAAGATACGATAAATCAAATCTTACTAGTAATGAGTCCGCACTTCTCACTCTCTCCAATAAGCCCTTATTGACGTGTTCTTCAACCTCACCAGTTAGTTGCACCCGAGGAACTTCTTCTCTAGCCAAATCTCAGCATCAATGCTGTCTTATTTAACTAGGTTCGTAAGGATCTACTTTAATGAGAAAATATTCACTAGCAAGATTCTATTGGAGCTCATCAAGCTCAGGAGGCTACAAATATTTTGAAGGTTGAAGATGAACGATCTACAATACTAGGACGATCTACTTAGGTTCTTCAAACAATTTGGAGATGAATGACATTTGGATTTTTGTCAATTTCCAAGTGTAAATGAATTTGAAACAGACTAAAGAGAGGAAGAGAAGAGGAGATAGAAAGAGAGAGAGTGGAGGATGTTTTTAAAAAGTTATTAAAATATTTGGTATTAAAATGAATATTTGACATAATGTCATGTCAACACAAGCGCAGCATTGAATCAAGCACATGGCAGTCCACATTGGATGTAGAATGATTCCGTTTCACAAAAAAAAATAGGATCGAAGCTCGAGACCAGTCAGTGATAAAAATTGGAATAAGTTGGATCAATTTTATGGTTTTTGTACCACATGATATGATATGAATCTGATGGGCTAAAAGTTTCGATCTGAAGTCTAGTGAGTTAATTCAAGAAAGTTAGGCTCAATTCAAATTGTGCAAGTCCAAGGACATCCAAGAAGTTCATGCAAAAGCCCATGCACGTTATTGAAGTTATTTTGGAAGCTTAGCATGCACTATTTCAGAATAGAGCTAATTTGGAAGCTTAGCTTGCACGCAATCTTCTCGAAGTATGCACATATGAAAATCAGCCTATTTTGGACGTGCATCTACTATTTTGGTCGTGCATCTACTTGTTTAGGATGTGCATCTACTATATATCTACTAGATATTATATGTTTAGATTGTTTCTTATTTAGTTTTCTTATTCTAGCTAAAATTCCTACTTTTTAGGAGTGCTAGTTTTGGCCAGAATGTTAAGCTCCTTTTTAGGAGTTA
Organism: Hypericum perforatum; assembly: GCA_012979155.1. NCBI lineage: Eukaryota > Viridiplantae > Streptophyta > Magnoliopsida > Malpighiales > Hypericaceae > Hypericum > Hypericum perforatum. The sequence continues at coordinate 52,594 of SOPF01021742.1, forward strand.
GATTGTTTAGGAATATTTTGATACTTTAAAGCCTATATAAAGGCCTTTTATGTAATAAAAATGTACACCAATATTCAGAATACAATTTGAGTCTTTTGACTAGTGAGTTTGATAACTATTCTCGTTCTTGCCTAAGCTTGTGTGTTGTTTAGCTTGAACTTTATTTTCACTTATCAAACAAGACTTCCATCCTTGTTTGTGGCATGATTTGACCTTGACTTGAGATTCTTAGATTGTTGATGACTCGGGTTGAGGCTATTTTGCCAAGGTTCTTGCTAGCTCAGTTTCGTGGGTTAAAGTCTCTTCCATCCTAAACAACAATAGATCTGTATCTTGTGTTTCTCTTATCAAGATCACATCAGTTGGTATCAGAGCTTTGGCTCTACTTTAAGCCTATCTATCGTTTACTTTACGTTTTTTTTAATTAGTTTGTTTCTTTTGTATTCTGAGTTGGAGAAAAAAAAATTCGAAAAAAATGTCAAAAAAAGGAAAAAGAAGAACTTTGATAGAAAATTCGTGGCTTTCCCCCTTTATTCTTTGGAACTGTTTGGACATGGCAGAGTGATTCCGTTTATTTAACCCTTCACTTATCAAACGGTTTATCCATCCCCATTCATGGCGTGATTCGACCTTAGGCTAAGGTTCTCGCATTCCTATTACTTCAGGTTGAGGTAATTGATACCAAGGTTCTTAGGAAGGTGCAATTCGTGGGTTGAAGTCTTTCTCACCTTTTGACTTATCAAGCGAATTTCCATCAGCATTTGTGGCATCTCCATTCAAGATCAAGATTCTCATTTTCACTATTGCTACAGGTTGAGGTTAACCAACACTAAGGTTTGGTACAAAGGAGTAAGACGTGGGTTACGATAAACTCCATCCTAAAGTAGACGATCCGAGAGTGATTGAGTTTCCTTATAAGATTCACATTATTTGGTATTAGAGCAGTATTATTCACTTATTATTGCATGGAATATGAAAGGATTTGAGGACAAAACCCTTTCAAGAGGAGGGGAATGATATGAATATGATGGGCTAGAAGTTTCGATCTGAAGTCCAGTGAGTTAATTGAAGAAAGTTGGGCTCAATTCAAATTATGCAAGTCCAAGGAAGTCCAAGAAGTCCATGCAAAAGTCCATGCACATTATTGAAGTTATTTTGGAAGTTTAGCATGCACTATTTCGAAATGGAGCTAATTTGGAAGCTTAGCTTGCACGCAATCTTATGGAAGCATGCACATATGAAGATCAGCCTATTTTAGACGTGCATCTACTATTTTGGTCGTGCATCTACTATATATCTACTAGATATTATATGTTTAGATTGTTTCTTATTTAATTTTCTTATTCTAGCCAAGATTCCTACTTTTTAGGAGTGCTAGTTTTGGCCAGAATATTAAGCTCCTTTTTAGGAGTTAGATTGTTTACGAATATTTTGATACTTTAAAGCCTATATAAAGGCCTTTTATGTAATAAAAATGTACACCAATATTCAGAATACAATTTGAGTCTTTTGACTAGTGAGTTTGATAACTCTTCTCGTTCTTGCCTAAGCTTGTGTGTCATTTAGCTTGAACTTTATTTTTAGACTTTCACCCTTGTTTGTGGCGTGATTCAACCTTGACTTGAGATTCTCAAATTATTCATGGCTCGGGTTGAGGCTCTTTTGCCAAGGTTCTTGCTAGCTCAGTTTCGTGGGTTGAAAGTCTCTTCCATCCTAGACAACAATAAATCCGTATCTTGTGTTTCTCCTGCCGAGATCACATCATGATATCCAAGTGATAATTGGAGAAATTATAGGGTACCAGCGTATAATTTTTCCTAATTTTTTTTATAAGGTAAAGTGATTTCATGAAAAAAAAGTATGTACAAGTACATGGGCGAGAAGTAATCCCGTATGCATAGAATTCAAGTATAAAAGAAGCTACAGGTGGCTTATGTCCGATATTGAATTAGACCATAAAAATCACTCATAAATCTTAATCAAAATAGTATGAATAAGAAGCTCTCGATTGTACGCTATACCGTCAAAGATTGCACAATTTTTCGTTGTCCATATCCCTGAAAAATGAGACGAAATAATGCAAACCATACCTTATTGTTCATGCCACCATGGACTACACTCAACTATTGATCCAAATGACAAATAATACAATCATCCAGACACTAACTCGTATTAATGCACCACAAAGTAGTTCCATATAGCCCAGGTAAAGTCACATAAGAGGAAAAAGTGATTGATTGATTCATCTTGATCACCACATAACAGACAAAGGGCATCCCAAGGAAGGAGTTGACCTCATCAAATCGGCATGTCTTTCATTTGTAACCTCCCTTTCAATCCAATCCAGAGAAAACATTCAACTTTAAGAGGTTTATTCAAGTTCCACCCTAAACCCAGATTGAATGAGCAAGGGTGGAACTCAAGACACTAAGTAATTGGCGGTAATACTTCTTGAGAGCTCGAGGGAAACTTCGTGGTTATGCTATTTAATAGAATTCAAACGAGAGCACCGAATTCCAACCCAGAAAAGAAAATCTTGAAGCATTTGAGGAGGAGGGTAGAGGAAGAGAATGGAGGAGGAGAAGGAGGAAATCCATCCGGAGAAAGAGGAGGAAGGAGGAGGAGAAGGAGGAGGAAGAAGGAGGAAGATGGAGTAGGAAGGCAGAGGAGGAGAGGGGAGGAGGAGGAGGGTAGAGTAGGAGAAGGGATGAAGAGAAGGAAATCAGGATGATGAAGGAGGTAGAGGAGGAGGGCAGAGTAGGAGGGAAGGAGGAAGGAGGGGAGGAGGGAGGAGTCCGGAGGGAGGAGAGGAGGAGGAAGGAAGAAGAGGAAGAAGGAGGAGAAAATCCGGAGGAAGAGGGATGGGGGAGGAAGAAAAGGAGAGGGGAGAGGCTGGAAGAAAAGAGGAGGAGGGAGGAAGAAGGGGAGGAGAAAAAAGAGGAGGAGGAGGAGGAGGAAAGAAAGAATAAGAAGAAGGTGGAGGAGGAGACAGAGGCGGAGCTACGTGGTAGCTAGCAGGGTCAATTGACCCCACTTAATTTCTTATTTATTTCATAATTTAATATATATTTTAGTATATGCACTCATTAAAAATAAGAGATTGATCTTATTAAAAAATTAATTAACATATAAATTAGAATTATATACTAAAATAATTATATATTTATATAAGTCTCCATCGAGAAAAATTTTCTGGCTCCGCCCCTGAGAGGAGAGTAATATTTTTTAGGTGAGGGATATATTTGTCATTTTGTGTGGCACCTCGCCGGAAAAATACTCCGATTTTAACATCAGGGATCAATTGGTATAATTCTACCATACTGAGGAGGCTTTTTAATTGATTTGCAAATTACAGGAAATGAGCTTTAAATACGCCAAAGAAGAGGAACAAAGATGTAATTTATCCTTAATTTTATTTTATTTTAAACTTTAATGTTAAAAAGAAATTTCAAAACCCTCATCCAAAAAATCATGACACCTCATGTCACAACAACTCATCTAATGCATCAAACTATTACACAATGCTACTTATGAAAATTACGTCAAATTACACAGTGATAATGTGAATTTCTATCGACAGATAAATAATCAAAAAAAACAAACAAAAGTCAACCCATGTAAGGCATAATTTCTTGGTAAAGAAACGCCAACTAAAATCTGACACAATATCAAAACAAGGAGAAGAACTAATCCTTAGCTGGTTGGCATCTTAGTCGTTGACTAACGTTTATAGTACGGCAAATCGTAACTTGTCGCCCAAGGGATACTAGGAATCTCCCCCTCTCCCAATAAAGTTTTCTTGCAAGCCCTGTTTATGAATTATTATTCAATTTTTTAAGGCAACCTTGGTAGAATTTTTGCATATTTATACGCCATAACTCATCTTGAAACCAAAAATTAAAGAGAAGCACTCTAATTTGAGACTACACTTTTCTATAAATATATTTTTTTCTTTTATCAAAGTTTGGATCCTAGTTCATTTATAACCACTTGAACTAGGACGTTGATCTTGATCAAATGTTAAAGATGGCTTCAAAGAAAATCAAGAAAAGAGAGAAACAAGAAGCCAACAATGGCTCTGGTACTTGGCCAGATCTTCCTGAACAGCTCATCAACTTATTATCAAGTGAGCCAATCCTAATGGCCAATATCCGTGGCAGTGGCGTGACCAAGTCATGGAGATCCAGAAAGAACGACACTGGCAGGTGTTTAAGTTCTTCAACTGGTTCACATCATCTTCCATGGCTTGAAATCTCAGATCACCCACTTTAGTCAAAGCCAAAACCAGATTATTCAACAATCTCTTTCCAACGGAACGTGGATCTTTATGCTAGGACTTGGCTTGTCTACTCGTTGAATATCCGCGGGGACAATTCATCGTCAGTTGATCAATTTCACGGTTATTGGAAGAGAGGTAGTTGGATCAAGAAAACCTATGGTTTGGTTTGGAATGACAGCGCAGGAGACCCAATACCGTACTTTTTCTGCAACATGACAGGGCCTAATGGGACAGGGTTCTGTCGAAGAGACTGGTTCAAATTGGGAGCTTAAGATCACCCGAGTTGGAAAAATGAGGGTCGTCCCTTCCGTTAAGTCCAAGTACTTCAGGGAATTCATGGTGGAGTCAGAAGGGAGGTGTGGGACAAAACAGAGAAGTAAAAACAAGTCTTTTTTATTAAATGAACTTCTCAAGTGATATTCATTCCAATCAACAAGATACATATTTATTCTTGGAGGTGAGCAAACTAAGAGACTCCAAGTTACACATCCAATGTATCAATCTTTTAAATTCTCTAGGCATAATAAAAGTAGTCACTTGGACATCTAGTTACATTCATGTACTTAGAACATTCATGAACAAGTTTAATTATCTAACAGGAAGGTGCTGGTTGTTTTCCTTGTTTCCAGAAAATCCATCGAGGTTGTCGATGATGTGGAAGTCTACGAGGTGGATGTTGACGACCTTGCGTTGGTTAAGAAGAAGAGTATTAATGGAGGTAGGAGCTTGTTCTTGGGGACGAACTGTGCCATGTCTGTTTTGGCAAGCCAAGTAGTTGGTTGCAAGAGAAATTGCGTCTATTTCAGCATATATGCTGGCCATGGTTGGTGGGTTTATGATATGGATTTGAGCTGTATCTCTGATGCCTGCATGTAACAATTCTTTATCATACCAATGACCATTCAATAAGTAAATATGACCGATCCCACTGCCCCCATTAATTTTGTGCCGCCTTCTAAAGCATAGAAAATTACTGATAACAATTTATCAAGACAACTCTTTTCCGAAGAGTATTAACTAAGACAACTTGTTGTCCAAGAGATCGCGTCAGGTACATCCGGTTTGGGAATCTACTCCTTTGCCATTGCAGTTTTCCAATGAGATTATGGAAATTAAAAATCTCTGCTTAACTTTAGTTTGCTAGACTATCATTTTAGATTTTGACTAGCTAATACTTTGTGATTTGAAAACTCGGTTTACCTGAACGATCTTGCTAAGTGTATCACGTTATATGTATATCATATCATCTAATTAATTTTTTATGCGGGATGTTACTTTACTAGTTGGAGGAAAAAATGTTACAAACTCAGTAACATTCAAGATTTAATCTTTTGTTAGCACATTCAAGATTTAATCTTGGACAGGGGTAATATAGATGATGTTAGATCGGGGGCCATCTGCATGCCATGTAGATGAAATGGTGATGTGTCATGAGACACAAACAAAAGTAAACTTCACTCTCCCCCAGTCAGAGAGTGTAAAGCCATTACTCGTGGTATGTTAATTCCTGAACTAAAGACAATCTTTTCTTCCGGGACCTTGTAGCCCAAGCATATAGAAGCAAATATGTACGCCACAAACTCAGAGACCAACATCATCCGGTCACAATTTATAAACTTTATTGCAAGGTAAATTACCTTCGGGTCTTTAAAATTTATAATATTATTTGTGATATGATTCCTAATTTATTGAAAATATTTCTAGGATCTTTGTTCTTTAGAAAAATATTGGTATCAACTCTTACTCATGTGAGCAACTTTTCCTTTTTTATATGTGAAAATGATATTTGTACCCTATACACAAAAAAATAATCTAAAAATCAAGGGTAAATTACATCTAGCCCCTTTTACTTTGGCGTATTTAACGTTAATTCTTCTGTAATTCTCAAATCGATTAAAAAGCCCACCCTAGTATGAAAAAATTATACTAATTGGCCCGTGACATCTGAACCGGAAAATTTCTCCGGCGAGGTACCATGCAAAATGATAAATATACTCTTAGCCTAAAAAGACATTCTCTTTCCTCCTCCACCTTCATACTCTTTATCTTCCTCCTCCTTTTCTTCCTCCTTCCTTTCTTCTACCGGCCTCCCCTCTCCTCCTACTCTCCTCTCCTCCTCCTTCCTCCCCTTCTCCTCTTTCCCTCTTCCTCCACCTCCCTCTTCCTCCAGATTTCCTCCTCCTTCTTCTCTTCCTTCGTCGTCCTCCTCCTCCCCTCTCCTCCTCTATCTTCCTCTTGCTCCTCCCCCTCCTGTCCTCCGAAGGAGGAGGACAGTGAAAGAGAGGGGAGGAGAAGGAGGAGGAGGAAGGTGGAGGAGGAGGACGGAGGAAGAAAGGGGAGGAAGAGGAGGAGAGAAGAAGAGGAGGAGAGCCGAGGAGGAGGAAGATAGATGAGAAGAAGGATTTTTTTTTTTTGGCCAAGAATATATTTTTCATTTCGCGTGGAATCTCTTTTAACTTCTCCCCCTCCTCCCATCTCTCCTCCATCTTTTTTAACCCAATTCCAGAAACTAAAATGAATCAAGCAAATAAGCGTCTCCCAAAAAAAATTTGATTTACAAAAATAATCAAGATCTATAGCATAAACTCTTTAATGACCATTAGAAATGTTATTGTGATCGAAATTCTGCAAATCTAAAGCAAAATCATGACAAGTTCATAGTTAAAGTCACTATAATGAGTTGAATTTTTTTTGCTGTCTTGGTGAAACAAAAAGTTCAGGGCCGCACCACCATTGTCGAGGTCAATGTGAATTGGTTACATTCGTAGCCAATTATTGAATGCTAACATCATGAGTGACACAATATCATCATTTCTCTAAAGAGCGGAGACCTTAGAAATAATTTTGATAAGTTAAGAATTTTATCAGAAATAAATCTATAAATTAGAGACTTGATGATAATTTTTCCTTTATATTATTGGATGTTAGTGACTTAAGAATAAAAGCAAGAAGAGAGGAAAAAAATAAAGTAAATGCTAAAATGAAAACATTGAGAATGTAGAAACGTTTGTTGATTTGATGGGTATCGGGATACAAAATGATATAAAAAAAATTTATGACTAATTAAGAATTTCAATAATGCTGCTAGATGCATAGACTAAGTCACTAGTAAGCTTACCTCCGCTAGTTTATATACAAAAGACCCTTGGTATGAATATGACTATACATAATGTTCTTTTTGAAGAAGCACCATCCAAAACTCTCAAATACTAAAACAAGCGCTGATAAACTTTTATCGTTCCCCCTCTCTCCCCCACAACAGGTGACGTCCCCCGCTCGATTAGTGCCTCGATCTCTGACTATGACTGTCTCTTCTACAAAGAAGGAATTGTCTCACGGTGAAGTGTTTTTTTTGGGATGATCCAAATTCCTAGTGCCCGCTAAACCTCTAGTGACCGCTAGCTCCGAAGAAACCTTTTGGACCAAGAGATTGCTAGGAATCTAGTGACCGCTAGGTTTGCAAAGTTCTTCTTAATCCTAGGGCCGAAAGCTGCACTGAGTCAATTTTATAAATATTGTTTTTTCAAAGCCTGAACAAAAAACGAGCGCTCAACTTGACCATTAGTAATAAATGGCTCCACAGAAAAGCAAAAAAAGAGAGAAATTAGAAGCCAACAATGGCTCTCCGACTTGGCCGGATCTTCCCGAGCAGCTCATCGACTTAATATCAAGCGAGCCAACCTTAATGGCCACCATCCGAGGCAACGGCGTGACTAAGTCATGGAGATCCTCCAGAAATGTGTCTTGCAGGTGTTTAAGTTCCTCCGGTGGTTCACATCATCTTCCATGGCTTGAAATATCAGATCACCCACTTGAGTCAAAGCCCGTCCGCTTATATTCATCAACCTCTTTCCATCGAAAAATCCGGAAACCGAATTGCTATCCCGAGCCTTGGTTTGTCAACTTGTTGAATAGCCGCGGGAACTCTTCATCTTCAGTTGATCAATTTCATGGTCATTGGTCGAAAGGTTGTTGGATCAAGAAGACTTATAGTTTGGTGTGGAAATCCATCACCGGAGACCAACTACCATCCTATCGCTGCAACATGGCATTGCCTAATGGGAGGCCGTATGAATGGAAGAAACTAGACTGTGATATCATTGACCCGAATCGTCATGACCCATTTGAGCCATCTCATTTCTTTAGCATTGCCAATGGGATCGGAATTCATGGAAGGTTCTATGTCATCAGCTTGCAAGGAACCCTTGCGGTGGTCGAGGAGGCGGGTTCGGATTTGGAGCTGAAGATCACGCGTATTAAGAGAAGGAGGGTCATTCCATCCGTTAAGTCCAAATACTTCAGGGAGTTTATGTTGGAGTCAGATGGGAAGGTGCTGGTGGTTTTCCTTGTTTCCGGACAATCCATCGAGGTTGTCGATGATGTGGAAGTCTACCAGGTGGATGCCGATGACCTTGCGTTGGTTAAGAAGATGAGCATTAATGGAGGTAGGAGCTTGTTCTTGGGGACGAATTGTGCCATATCTGTTTTGGCAAGCCAAGTAGTTGGCTGCAGGAGCAATTGTGTCTATTTCAGTATATATCCTGGCCATGGTTGGTGGGTTTATGATATGGAAACGAACAATATCACTACATGCCAATTGTTGGTATAAAAATATACTTCGGGAACATAATTCTGGACTTTTGTTAATTTATGTACGTTTTTGTTATCTGGGTTGTATTAATTTACTTCTAAAACTATGAGAATATGTACTTTGAAGTTGTTGCTTATTGTAATCGTAATTGTCGCAACCTTTGATAGAAGTTTTTTTTTTCTTTCGGTATTACAGTTACGCTTTGAGGTTTGGCGTTCCAAATTGGCAAAAATTGCTATAGCTGTTTATGTTATTTTGTATCTCAGCGCATCAATATGGATTTCATATAAATATTTTTATAAGTAGAGTGATTGTATTAAACAAGAGACGTACAATTACAGGGGCGAGAAGTAATCCCGTATGCGCAGAATTCAAGTACAGAAGAAGCTCCTGGTGACCTATCTCCCAAATTGAGTTCGACAAAGGAAATCACTCATAAAATCCTAATCAAAATAGCATAAATAAAAAACTCTCGGTTGCATTCCATGTTATTAAAGATTGCACAATTTCTCGTCAAACATATCCCCCGAAAATGGCACCAAATACTGCAAACCGTACCTTATTATTCATGCCACCATGGACTAAACCCAACTATTGATCCAAATGAGAAACAAGACAATCATCCTGACACCAACTCGCACCTCAAAAATTAGTTCCATATGGCCCGGGTAAAGTCACATAAGAGGAAAAGGTGGTTGATTGATTCATCTTGATCGTCACATACCGGACAAAGTGCATCCCAAGGAAGGAGTGAACCTCGTTGACTCGCCATGTCTTTTGTTTGTAGCCTCCCTTTCAATCCAATCCAGAGAAAACATCAATTTTAAGAGGTATTTTCCCGTCCAGGTTTGAGGAGCAAGGGTGCAACTTAAGCCACTAAGTAATCGGTAGTAATACTTCTTCGTGAGAGCTCCAGAAGAGAATATGGCACGAGAACTAGAATCGTTTTACTAACACGCAAGAACACTGTGCGTGTAAGCAACCTTCCGCGTGGTCAATCAATGACCAACTACCACGTATGCACAGAGAAAACACATGCTCCCACGTTGTGAATAGTTTAAGATTTCGTTGGACACTACATGTTGTTGTTGGATTTTATGTGGTATTTTTATATAAAATGGTCATATTTAAATCCTAAGTTATAACACACCGCTAAAAATTTAACACGCACTCAAACAGTTAGCTCTCAGCCACCTCCTTCGAACAACGTTTCATGCTATTATAGGAACCATTGTGTAGAGGCCAATAAAATCCGAATGACTACAGAGCAAATATGTCCCTCTAAATGTACAGAAAGTTCAATGAACACATTTTGTTAGTAATAAATCCATTTAGCATGCGTATCAAAATGGATTAGTTAACACTTCAACGCCAAATTTTCAGTTACCATGTCACATGATGTCCAACACAGCAATTTATGTTAGGTAAACATTAGTTAAACGTTATATCTCATACATAAATCTCACTTCTTGTACTTATGTTGGGAAATAGAAAATAACAATAAATCTGTAAAATAGAGAAAGAACAAGACACGAGATTTACGTAAAAAATTCTTACGGGAAAAAATTATCGGTGGCAAACTATGATAGAGAAGAGTTACAACATATCTTCAATACAAAATAATTTCTTGTGTCATAAGACTTACAAAGAGGTATACAGTAGCTTAAAAACCTAACCCTAGGATTAAGAAGAACTTTGCAAACCTAGCGGTCACTAGATTCCTAGCAATCTCTTGGTCCAAAAGGTTTCTTCGGAGCTAGCGGTCACTAGAGGTTTAGCGGACACTAGGAATTTGGATCATCCCAAAAAAAACACTTCACCGTGAGACAATTCCTTCTTTGTAGCGTAAAATTAGCAAATGCAACTCCTAAAATAGCTTCAACATCTTTAATAACCGTCGTGTACGATAGTCTGTCGTACTATATTTTAACATCAACCAAGCTCGAGCACAGCTCAAACTAAGTTTTTGAAACTAGCTTTGTCATCATATCAGCAGGATTATCATGAAAGCTAATCTAGCATACCTTCACATCGCCTTTGGTAATTACATCTCATATGTAGTGATATTTCATGTCAATGTGCTTTATTCTCTCATGGAACACAGAATCCATAGTAAGGCAAATAGCACTTTGATTGTTGCAGAAAATGGTAGTGCAAGATGTATCTCCATAAAGTTGAGAATACAAACCTCTCAACCATGTAGCCTCTTTGCATGCTTTAGTAATTGCCATTTACTTAACTTTAGTAGTATAAAACACAACAGTGGATTACAAAATTACTCTCCAACTCACAGTACAATCATCAATGGTGAACACGTAACTTGTGAATGACCTTCTTTTGTCCAAATCACTAGCAAAGTCAGAATCAACAAAACTAACAAGCCCATCTTTTAATCTCCCAAACTGCAAACAGCCAATAGAAGTACTTCACAGTTATCTGAAGATCTATTAAACTACTTTCTAATGAATCTACTAACAACACTCAACATGTATGACAAATCCGGGCATGAGAAAATCATGGCCCATAAGTGAACCAATTACACTAGAGTTTGAGACTTTAGACATGTAATTTACATCATTATTTAATATGGACATAAAGTTGACAATAGTCTGAAATATGTAGCTAATGGAGTTTTTACCAGCATGACATCAAGTATATTAAAATGGCAAAGTATCTTATCAATATATCCCTTTTGACTTAGATATAATTTTCCAGAAGCCTAATATAATTTTCTAGAAGCCTGTCTCTGGAAATCTCTATAATAAGAATCTTCTTTGCTGCACCCAGATCTTTCACCTCAAACTCATAACTCTACTGATTTTTTAACTTATCAATTTTTATATTGTTCTTAGATGCAATTAATATATCATTAATATATAGGAGCAGATAGATAGTTAAACTATTTACAGACTTCAAAAATACAACTATCAAAACAGACCTTTTAAAGTATGAAGGTGTCATAGCTATTGTACTATTATCTTGGAGATCATTTTAATCCATAAAAAGATTTTTTCTCAGACTGATCTATATAGATATTCTCTTCTAACTCCCCATGTAAGAATACAGTTTCATATCTAACTACTGAAACTTATAATCATGTAGTAGCTACTATGCTGAGTAAAGTGCAAATAGAGCTATGATTCACAGCTGGGAAAAAGACTTCATTAAATTCAATACCTCAAATCTAGCTATAGCTTTTAGAAACTAGTGTAGCTTTGTACCTCATTTCATCAATTAGAGAGATGCCTTCATTCCTTTTGAAAATCCACTTGCACCTAATAGGTATTTTTCTCCTCATGCAATCTTGCTAGATCTCAAGTTTTATTCTTTTTTAGTGACTCCATCTCATCATGTATAATAGTGATCCACTTACTACTATCATCAAAAATGATGGCCTCAGAATAAGATGGCTGAGTGGCTTCTTCAATCTCTTTTACCATGTTAAGAGAAAAGTTAACAAAGTTAGCTTTATCTTTATACCTCTTGGGAGGTCTTATATTTCTCCTAGGCCTATCTGTTATAATAGACCATGGAGGTATCTGCATAGTATCTGGGAGCTCCTTATTAATAGGTGTATCAATAAGAAAATTAACATCCTCCTTATCGCATGAGTTAATAATATGCTCTACCTTAATATTGGATTTTCACTTACTCTAAAAAAATTGGTAGGAGGTTTAAATGAAGCATCATTATGAATCATAACAATCTCATTGAAAATAACATTTCTGCTAATCACTATCTTTTTAGTTTTAGAATTCCACAACTTAAAATTTTGGCACCAGGTTTATGACTAAAAAAGATACATTTAATGGCTCTAGGCTCCCCATTATCATCATAAGCATATGCGGAGCAACAAAAAACTTTCAAAACAGAATAATCAGCCAGGGTTCTAAACTATATCTCAATTAGAGACTTTTTTTCAATATTAGTAGAGGAAAACTCATTAATGAGATAATGTCAGTAGAGGCAACTTCAGACTAAAAATGCCTATGAAATTCTATAATAAATTACATGCAATGGAGAGTATGAGAAATGATATAATGCATAACAATTTCATGAGACTTATAATAGGATTCAAGTTTATTTGAATAGAATTCTATACCATTATCAATGTAAAGCTTCTTCACCTTCTTTTTAATCTACATTTTAACCATGATCTTCCACTTCTTGAGAGCTTAGAATGTATCAAATTTGTGCTTTTAGAAATAAGACCATACCTTTCTCGAGTAGTCATTAATGATAGTCATCATATAATAGAATCTGCCAATAGATGTCTCCTGAGCTGAACTCCAAATATCAGAATTTGCATAATCTAGAATACCTTTAGTTATATGATTAGAGGTATTAAATATCACCCTCTTATGCTTGCCAAAGACATAATGCTCATAGAACTTAAGATTGTTACTAGCATGACCTTTAAGGAGTTCAAGCTTGCTCATCTCTAGCAAACCAAGTACACTTATATACTCGAGACAAATTTGCCAAAGATTAAAAATATCATCATAAAAAATATTATGCCAAATAACATGATTAGTAATACCTAAAATTATGAACCTCGGAGATAGTAAAGTCTATTAGACTTCCTTAATTTAGCCTTTATCATAACAAGGAAACCTTTCTTGATATGCAAAATACCATCTCCACCAGTTTATTTGTATCCCTTTTTATCAAGGACACTCAAAGAGATAAGATTCCTCTTCATCCTCACAATGTAATGTACATCCATCAAATTTTTTATGTGCCATTGAACATCTTGATCTGAATAGCACCAATACCTTCAATCTTGTGTGATGAGTTATCATAGTCCAAAATAGATTTGACGTTAAGAGTAAGTTCAAAGGTGGTAAACCAATCTCTATGGGGGTACATATAATAGGTGCATGCTGAATTAAGAATCTACTCATTGTGAGCATCAACTCATCCATCAATAATGGCAAGAGTCTCACTCTCAAGAATATAGTTTGGAGATCTATCAGCCTTATATTTATTTTTGTTATTCCTCTTCTCTTTATTCTACAACTTATAATACTCATATATATCGTGCCTTTGGATACTTGCAAAATTTATTGTTCTTGCCTTTGGATTTTGAGCGACCTTTGTAACTATTTGAACTTTTATCTCAAGATCCATGATTTGAACTCTTCTTCTTTGATCTGCCATGGATGAGTAAACTCTCAGCATGAGAATTGCTCGAACCATTAGTAAACACCATATATTGCATCTTTTCTTTAGTGTGCAAGGATTTGTAAACATCATTAAGGGTAAGAGTATCTTGACTATATAGGAGTGTGTCTCTCAAAATTAGAATAAGAACTTGACAATGAATACAATAAGATTAGAATCAAATTTTCTTCGTCATACTTGACTTCCATAGACACTAGGTCAACAATGATCTCCTTAAAATCAAAAATATGTTGTAACAAGTTACCTCCCTCTTGTAACTTGTGCAAGAATAACTTTTACTTGAGATGCATCTTGCTGGTGAGATCCTTTGTCATATAGATCAATTCTAACTTTAACCAGAGGATAGTAGCTGTCTTCTATTATGACCCTTGCTAAATTCGTATTGGTTGTGATCACTTGATCCGACCTTTAGTTGTTTTGTGTTTGTCAATTTTAAAACTGTGTTGTTCAACTCGTTGACCTTTGGAGGAATAGGCATAACATTTTCGTGTGAACTCCAATTTGGATGTTTTCAAGTTGAGTAAGTCCGTAACACGTTAATTTATGACTTTTGTGTTTTAAAATTTTTGATTTGAGCCTTGCATTTTTGAGTTTTGTATGATTTTTGTTGGTTGCTTCAAACGATAGACTTAGTTCGTCAACTTTTAGTAAGAAAATCATAACTTTCACATACTAACTCCGAATCATACGATTCTAAGACAAGTAGATCCGTAAGACCTAGAACTACAATTTTGATGATTTGAGTTTTGCAAAATTTAGAATTTAGGACCCAGAGTACACTGGCTTAGCCCAGTGGATGCTGGGGGTTTCAGAGGGGATTCTAGCGGACGTTGGGGGAGGCCAGCGGATGCTGGCCTGCACATTATTTTTTCAAAAAATCATAACTTCTTCATACAATCTCTGATTTGAGTGATTCAAATTCGAGGCGGTTTGTAATATCTAGAAATATGATTAGGTTAAATTAGTTTTGACATTTGAGGAGTTATGAGATGTGATCATGTGAGAGTTGTGAGTGCTCATGTATAGGTTCAATTTCTATTGATTTCAAAAGATTTTGCTTTTGGCAATCAATGTGACTTTTATGGATTGAAGATTGATTTGTGGACCTATTAGAACTTAGGTTGAAGTTTAGGAGTGATTGAGAATGACTTGAAAGACCAAGGACCAAAGAGGAAAAAAAACTTACAAGTGGCTTCTGGGTATTTTTACCATTTATGGTAAGTTTTTAGTTAAAATATCTAAGAGGCTTGTGAGTGGAGTCATTGTGCTCATCCATTTGAAACAAAGAGATAGAGAGAGAGAGGAGAAGAAGAAAAAGAAGAAGAGAAGGAGAAGGAAGATCTTGGATTTGAGGTCTGGTAAGTTGGTTTCGAATTAAGCTTTATTAAAAATAAGTATAGTTCTAGTGCTTACCTTGAAATTGATGTAAGCATGTGATGATTTGAGCAACTTTGTGATTTTTTAATGATTTGGTGTTTGAGGTATGTTGAAGATTGAATGGAGATATGATGATTTTAGATGTTGGACTATACTTTGATGATGAGATTGAAGGGTTGTTGTATATATTTTGGTGAACTTTTGGCACAAACTTGATGAAGAGCATGTGTGGATATTGGGATTTGGTTGATGATTTGAGGAGGTTTGATGTTGATCTGGACTTTGGTGAAGAGATGAGAAGACTATTATGCAAAATTTGGAGACTTTGTGTAGAAATGTGATTTAAGGACTTAAGAGTAGGTTTTTCTTATTCTTTGTATTTGAAGGATTTATATTGATTAGAGGATTATTTATTTTGTTTAGTGAATCACATATTGGAATCGGAGCACCGAGGAATGTAAAGCGAATAATGGAGACCTTTAGGAGAATTTGCAAAATTTGGTTAAGGTAGGGTGATATTATCTCTAACCTTTGTTTTGGCTAACATTGTTTGTTATAAACTTGTGACTTTGTTTTGATATGATGATTATATGGTGATTTGATGGATTGTAATTGTGAATCTTGATTTGTGTGCTTTGATGATTATGACTTACGAATGGTTTTGGAAATTATGAGTCCTTGGGATTATGAGATTATAGTTTTGGTAATTATGAATTTGCGTATGATATGTGTGAGTCAATTTGTGAGATGGTGGACGATGAGGTCTACCTATGACCAACCGGAGATGTTGGCACATGTGCACATATTTTTGGGGATACATTGGATTTGTTATGATTATGATATGGCCGGTGGAGTTTGATTATGAAAGCGCTATAAGATATGGTATCCCAGTGTTGTGAGAAGGAGTGACACAATCTAGACCTATCTGAAGTCCATCCATTTATATGGTCAGAACGTGTTTATCTGTATGATCTAGTATTGGAGCGTGTCTGTGCTTATTTGTTCATCTTTGACTATGGTTTGAATTACTTGTGATGTGGTATATGTGAATTTGGTAACATTTGTCCATGCATGAATTTGAGTCTCTGCATGTAGTTGGTTAGTTAATTATAGGTTAGTTTTAATATCCTGTACTAAGTACTTCCAAGTACTTACCCCCTCCTCTACAGGTGACGAAGTATAAGTTCACTTTGACGTCCGAAGAGTTGGTTGTTCAATCATGAGAAATTGTTGTCTTCTTCCGATTTTTCTTAGAATCTTTAGATGGTATTTCCCTATTGTAATCTAAGTCGTATCGCTCTGTTATACATAAGTTTGAACTTTAGAATTATGTAAGAATATTTGTAAGAATTATGTATAGGAATATTTGTATCATATATGTGATATATGAATTTATGCTTTTGCATTTGAATTACGCTTCTGCGATTCTTTATATGTGTATATATGAGGCTGGTTGGACCACAGCTCCTTGATTTAGGGAGCGTGATCCAGTGCCATGTCAGCGACCCGGATATAGGTCATGACAGAGTTGGTATTAGAGCTCTAGGTTAACAGAGCTATAAGGTTATCTGAGCTTTGAGTTATCAGAGCTATAAGTTTATCAGAGCTATAGATTTTTAGAGCTCTATATCTGACAAACTTAAGTTGAGTTTGAATTATGTGTTGTGTATAATAGAGCATAGGATTTGTCATATCTTCTTTGTCCTCTTTCGTGTGTCAGCCCTTAGTGTGATAAATTTTGACTCCTTGGTATAGGAGACTATGACGAGTATTTCTAGTGAATCCAAAGTGGTAGGAAGGAATAGGAAAAGCTCCTATGTACAAGGAGAGGAAGGTGCATATGAGAATGTGCCGCTAATTGGAGTTGCAACTGAGGGTGGCTTTGTGAGGGAAAAGATTCCACTGCCTATTGCTAATGTTCTTACGCCTAAGTCAGAAGGGCAAGATAGCAATAGTGTGAGTCTTTGGTTTGGACCCCAGGATAGATGGACTAGAAATCAGTTGATGTCGCCGAGGGGTGGAGAAACTGTTGGTAGATTTGATAAAGGAAATGATTTCCATGGTCAACAATTCAATCCAAACAAGTCCAACAACTTCAGTAGGTGTCCAAGTTGTAAAAAAATCATCCAGGGAATGTTTACTACAAGAGGATATGAGCTTGCTTTCGATGTGGGATAGTAGACCACCAGGTCAAAGATTGTCATACACTTAATCAGCATAGGAAAGTGACAAATTTGATAGCCACAAGACCCGCACAAGTGAATTCTCAAACACAAGATCTAAGTGATGTGGGTTCGAGAGTTGAAGGAGTAAGATCTGAAGGTAGAGGAAGTAGAGCATAAACCCGAGTTTATGCTCTAACAAGGAGAGTTGAGTTTAAATTATGTAAGAATTGTATATGATGTAATGGAGCTAATTTCCGAATGGTAAATTGCGACTGAACTTGGCATATATTTCGTTGAAGTTCAGTTGGCAAAACAAAATTGTTATGTATACTTGTGAGCTTGAGTGACTGGTATGTTGGGTATATATTTGTTGGATGCTTTAATATATTTTGTTCAGAAAAAGGTTGGGAGTTTGAGACTGTGTGATGATAGTTGGCAAATCAGTAAGATAACAATTCGTAACAGTATCTTTTTCTATGTATCAATGATTTGTTTGAATCGTTGCGACGTGTTAGGTAATTTTCAAAGAACTACTTAAGGTCAGAGTATCAGTAGTTGAGAATTGGAAAAAATAATGTATGATCATGATAGTTTTCAGAACTCGGCATGGATATTATGAATTTTTGGTTAAGCTATTTGGTCTTATGAATACTTCCAATTTTTTTATGGGCTTGATGAAGTGGGTGTTTAAGCCATTTTGGATCAGTCAGTTATTGTAGTCTATATTGACGATATATTAGTTTACTCACGAACAGAGGAAGAACATGAAAGATATCTTAGAATGGTCTAATTATCGAATAATCAGTTATATATCAAACTTCTAAGTGTGAATTTTTGGTCATAAGGTATGGCATTTGTAGGATGAGTTATTTTTAAGGATGGATTATTGGTTGATCCAAAGAAGATAGAATCTATGGTTAATTGATCAACTTCTACAAATATTATGGAGGTAAGAAGCTTTCTTGGTTCAGTTGGGTGTTTTAGACATTTCGTAAAAAGGATATTCTAGTTTGGCCGTTCTATTGTCATGACTGACTCAGAAGAATGTAAAGTACGAGTGGATAGAAAATTATGAGAGAAGTTTTCAAGGGTAAAGTACTTTCTGACTAGTGTACCAATTTTGGGCTTCATCATTTGCAACTGGAAGATATTCGATACATTGTGATACTTCTAGAATTGGTCTGGGATGAGTATTGATGCAAGATAGGAATTCCATTGTGTATGCCTCTAGACAGCTGAAGAAGTATGATCATAACTATCCAGTGTATGATTTAAAAATAGTTGCAAATATTTTTGTGCTAAGGATTTGGGGATATTATCTATATAGTGAGAGGTTTGAGGCTCTATTGATCATATTTGCAGATGTGTATGCCTCAAGTACATCTTTAAGCAATTGAGATCTGAATATGAGACAGAAGAGATTGATGGAGTTTTGAAGGATTACAATTGTTTTATATTATAAAGCTTTGATGTTGGTGGCTATGTTATGAAGCTATGATGTCTGCTTTTGAGATAATGTGTTGTTAGCAGATTTGTCTATTTTATGGACAGTTGCATTAGGATTGAGGATGAGAACGATGATGGTTATCTTCTGTGGGGTTGCTTAATGAGGTTAAGTTCTATTCAGATAGATTACATCTTGTTTCTGTGTTATGTTGTCCTTGCTATACATTCTATTTGGGGTTGACATTATGGTTGATGCTTTGAGCTGGAAGTCTAATATGTCAGTGGCCTTCGTGTCTTTGATTTCAAGTATATATATGAGATAGTCAACCGAAGGTTAGAGTTGACAATAATATTTGATGGAAATGAGTCTAAACTACTAGGAGATTTACATATGCAAACTGATCACTATAAATTATAGAACTTCAGATGAATGATTTTTGAGTTGATGAAGATGGTCGGAAAAGTTGAAGAAGATGAATTGCCTAAACTCTATCTCAGTTTAAATGATGTTTATACTATGGTGTTCAGATGGTCTTATTTGACGTGGAAGATGTAAGAAGAGAAAATATGGTCTTTCATCATATCATCTAGGATAGTATGTATTGCGAGAGTTTGTCTACGATATGCATTTGGGATTTACAAAAATGCATCATGATATAAGAGATAGTTATTGGTGTAATGATATGAATAAGGATATCGGAGATTTTGTTGCAACTGTAGATATTCTAGAATGAAAATAAGAATGGTTTTCGATTGATCTATTGGTAGGTTTTCTAATTTCTGATTTGATTCAGTTTGGATTATCTTATATGGGATGTCAAAGTCTGCATATTTCTATTGATTAAGAGTCTGCATAATTCTACTAAGTCTGCTCAGTTATTCATTGGCTATATAGTTTTTCTATATGAGATTCCCATCTCTATCGTCTCCGTTTGAGGGACATATCTTATATCTTGGTCTTGGAAAGAATTTGAAGATGCCATGGGTATTCATTTGGATTTTGGTCATAGTTTTTCATTCTCAAACGGAGGGACAACCAGAGTAATACAATCTTTCGAGAGTACGATATGATTATGTATGATTGATTTTGTCAAAAGTTGGGAAACTTATTTGTCTTTGATGGATTTCTCGTGCAATAATGGTTATCAGAGTAGTCAGATGGTATCGTATAAGTTGTGGTATGGCTAGAAGTTTGGATCATTGGTATATTAGGAGAAAGTTGTTGAGAAACAGTGTGTGAATGTGGAATTCTTAGTTGATCATGGTTAAGAAGATAGTTGATTCGGAAAATGGCTTTGGTAGCTCAGAGTAGATAGATTTTGTAATCGGATAAAAGAAGAAGGGACATTGAATTTGAAGTTGGTTCAAGTATGTTTCTTTAAGTATCTTTGATGGAAGGTGTTATGAGATTTGGAAAGAGGGTAAGCTAAGTCTAAGATATATGGAATTGTTTGAGATTTTGGGAATGTGAGGTTTAGAAGCTCAGAAGTAAAGAGTTTTCGATGGTCAAGTTGTGTGGGTTAAACGCTCATTTACCAAGGTACTCGGTTAGTTCCGTAAGGAGGGGAGACTATTACACCCTCATCCATTGTCTAATAAGTAAGTTAGTTTGTTTGTTTGACAAGTAAGTCAATTTTTGCTAAGCAAATTCGGGGACCAAATTTTATAAGGAGGGGAGAATGTTACGACCCTAGCTAAATTTGTATTAGTTATGATCACTTGGTCTGACCTTTGGTTATTTTGTGTCGGTCGGTTTTAAAACTATGTTGTTCAACTCGTCGACCTTTGGAGGAATAGGCATAACATTTTTGTGTGAACTTCGATTTGGATGTTTCCAAGTTGAGTAAGTCCGTAACACGTTAGTCTATGACTTTCGTGTTTTAAGTTTTGTGATTTGAGCCTTGCATTTTTGAATTTTGTATGATTTTGGTTGGTTGCTTCGAACGATAGACTTAGTTCGTCGACTTTTGGTAGGAAAATCATGACTTTGGCATACTAACTCTCAATCGTGCGATTCCAAGACATGTAGATCCGTAAGATCTAGAGCTACAACTTTGCTGATTTGAGTTTTATGAAATTCAGATTTTAGGACCTAGTGTACGCTGGCTTAGCCCAGCGGATGCTCGGGGGGTTCAGAGGGGATTCCAGCAGATGCTGGGGGAGGCCAACGGACGCTAGGCTGCATATTATTTTTTCAAAAATTCATAACTTCTTCATACGACCTCCGATTTGAGTGATTCCAATTTGAGAAGGTTCGTAAAATCCAAAATTATGATTTTGTTAAATTAGTTTTGACATTTGAGTATTTATGAGATGTGATCATGTAAGAGTTGTGAGTGCTCATGTATAGGTTTGATTTCCATCAATGTCAGGAGATTTTTTCTTTGGCGATCAATGTGACTTTTATGGATTGAAGATTGATTTATGGACCTATTAGAACTTAGGTTGAAGTTTAGGAGTGATTGAAAATGACTTGAAAGACCAAGGACCAAAGAGTAAAAAAAACTTACAAGTGGCTTGTGGGTATTTTTACCATTTATGGTAAGTTTTTAGTTAAAATATCTAAGAGGCTTGTGAGTGGAATCATTGTGCTCATCTATTTGAAACAAAGAGAGAGAGTGAGAGAGAGGAGGAGGAGAAGAAAAAGAAGAAGAGAAGGAGAAGGAAGATCTTGGATTTGAGGTTTGGTAAGTTGGTTTCGGATTAAGCTTTATTAGAAATAAGTATAAATCTAGTGCTTACCTTGAAATTGATGTAAGCATGTGATGATTTGAGCAACTTTGTGATTTTTGGATGATTTGGAGTTTGAGGTATGTTGAAGATTGAATAGAGATATGATGATTTTAGATGTTGGACTATACTTTGATGATGAGATTGGAGGGTTGTTGTGTATATTTTGGTGAACTTTTGGTATGAACTTGATGAAGAACATGTGTGGATATTGGGGTTTGGTTGATGATTTGAGGAGGTTTGATGTTGATCTAGACTTTGGTGAAGAGATGAGAGGACTATTATGCAAAATTTGAAGACTTTATCTAGAAATGTGATTTAAGGACTTAAGAGTAGGTTTTTCTTATTCTTTGTGTTTGAGGGATTTATGTTGATTAGAGAATTATTTCTTTTGTTTAGTGAATCGCATATTGGAATCTGTGCACCGAGGAACGTAAAGCGAAGAATGGAGATCTTTGGGAGCATTTGATTATATGGTGATACACCCCTAACCTCTGTTTAGTGAAATTTGGTTAAGATAGGGTGATACACCCCTAACCTCTGTTTTGGCTAACATTGTTTGTTATAAACTTGTGATTTTGTCTTAATATAATGATTATATGGTGATTTGATTGTAATTATGAGTCTTTGATTTGTGTTCTTTGATGATTTTGGTTTACGCATGATTTTGGAAATTATGAGTCCTTGGGATTATGATATTATGGTTTTGGTAATTATGAATTTGCGTATTATATGTGTGAGTCAATTTGTGAGATAGTGGACGATGAGATCTACCTGTGACCAACCGGGGATGTTGGCACATGTGCATATGTCTTTGGGGATATATTGGATTTGTTATGATTATGATATGGTCAGCGGAGATTAATTATGAAAGTGCTATAAGATATGGTATCCCAGTGTTGTGAGAGGGAGTGACACAATCTAGACCTATCCAAAGTCCATCCATTTATTTGGCGTTTGTGACTCTGAGTTCGGGTCGGAACGTGTTTATCTGTATGATCTGGTATTGGAGCGTGTCTGTGCTCATTTGTTCGTCTTTGACTATGTTTTGAATTACTTGTGATGTGCTATATGTGAATTTGGTAATATTTGTCCATGCATGAATTTGAGTCTTTGCATGTGGTTAGTTAGTTATTTATAGGTTAGTTTTAATATCCTCTACTAAGTACTTCCAAGTACTTACCCTCTCCTCCACAGGTGACGAAGTAAAAGTTCGCTTTGACGTCCAAAGAGTTGTTTGTTCAATCATAAACCGTTGTCTTCTTCCAATTTTTCTTGGAATCTTTGGATGGTATTTCCCTATTGTAATCAAAGTCATGTCGCTCTGTTATACATAAGTTTGAACTTTAGAATTATGTAAGAATATTTGTAAGTATTATATATAGGAATATTTGTATCATATATGTGATATATGAATTTACGCTTCTACATTTGAATTACGCTTCCGCTATTCTTTATGTGTGTATATATGAGGCTGGTTGGACCATGGCTCCTCAGTTTGGAGAGCGTGATCCAGCGCCGTATCAGCGACCCAGATTTGGGTCGTGACATCTTCTCCTCGAGAACTTCCCATAGGATATTGTTATGAAAGTGAAGTTGAATTTGGGATAAGGCCTTGCGATCCTTCCTCTTCTCATCCTTGGACCAAACGGCAATAGACTTCTTGCCAAAACTATCCAAGGCATCATCAAATTCACCTTGTGCCAATAACATTCACATTTTTACCTGCCACAAAGAGAATCGGGTATCCTAATCTAACAGCAAAAGATCATACTTCATGGAGGTCATATCGAATATGTAATAAATCCAGCAAGCTCTGATACCAATTGTTAAAAAGATCGATAGCAATAAACATGTAAAATAGAGAAAGAATAAGACACTAGATTTAAATAGAAAATCCTTACGGAAAAAACCACGAGTGCACGACGGCAAGGAGTTTCACTATGATGGAGAAGAGTTATAATATGTCGTGAACACACAACAACTTCTTATATCATAATACTTACAAAGAGGTATCTATAATAGTGACTTAGAAAATCTAACTCTAATTACGAATTAGGAAGAACTCTGCAAACCTAGCAGTCGCTAGGTTCCTAAAAGTTGCTTGGTCCAAAAGGTCTCCTCGGAACTAGCGATCGCTAGAGGCTTATGGCGGCAATTTCATTATACAAAGAATATAGCATTAGAATGTAAACTTGTACATATTTGTATATTTGAATAACAGCTACTTATAAAAAATAGAGAACCATAAAAAACAATTTTCTTTATTTACTTGGAAACATAAGTAAGACTTAACATAATTTTGTGGTTAGCCGCTGTTCCCATGTGTTAATTGATTGAGAAGAAAAAACTGAAGTGATTGAACAATATTGTAGTTGTTCTTCTGCATGATAGATTAAGATCTTGATGTAACCCGAAGTCTCATTGAAACGTCAAACACTGATATGTGAGAAATTTTCAACAGAATATTGCAATTCTGGAAGATAACTTAAGATTTAAACTTTTTGACAAAACTCTCAAGTTAGTATTATTACATTCTAATCAACAAATGAATCCATTCTGAAATTATTTTAATGAAGCAAACATGATTTCAGTATGATTAGATCATGTCGTTATTTTTTTTAAGGAATTTGAGATTATGCCATTAAATGAGACATATATAGTGCGCAGTAGCCAACAAATGCGAATAACGTTTTTTGTGTTTGCCAGCTAGTTCAATGTTTAGTACTACGACCCTTCGTTTAATTGTAAAGTTCATTAGATTTAATGACACATGAGTTGGAGGACTTGACATAAACCTAGAGTTCACAAGCGCAACTTGCAACAAAAGAAATTGAGCAAATTGCTCTCACGTTTCCAGCGTTTGCTAAAATCACTATTTTTGTCCCTCCTATTTCGAAAAAGATACTTTTGTCCCCCACCTTTGCTTAATTATCACTCTTAGGTCTGTGGTTCCGGTTTCGGAAAATTAATTCGGTACCTAGGGTCCTAAAATGACTCTTTTGCCCTTTAGTTAAAAATTAAAAAAATTATAAGAAGTTGTTTTTTTCTTGTTTGATTTAGGTTGAGGAGATGGAGGACTCTTTTGCTGAAATGACTATTTTATCTTATTTTTTAAAATTTTAAATAAAGAGCAAAAAAGTCATTTCAGGTCCCTTGTTACCAGTAAAATTTCCTGAAACCGGAACCAGGGACCTTAGAATAACATTTAAGAAAAGTAGGGGACGAAAGTCTCTTTTTCGAAACAGAAGGGACGAAAATAGTGATTTCAACAAAAGTCAGGGACCTGAGGACAATTTGCTAAAAAAATTTACGTACAAAAAACATTATTGTATCATATCTCCAGTCAAATCAAATGAAATCAGTAGGATGACTTTTGTGCAATATAGCTATATAAATTTCAAAATGTTATGATAAAATTGTAGTTTTCTGGTCAAAATGTAAAAAGTCCGTGTCTTGCCATTATAGGCAACATAAATAGTGCGTTGTCGCAAATTAAATTTGAATAACGTTTTTTGTGCTTGCCAGATGGTCCAAGGCTAACCGACGCCGGATGGTTACTGTTACCTCATGTTAATTGATTGAGAATAAAATATGGAAGGCATTTAACTGTACTGTGCTCATTCTTCAGCCTAATAGATTGAGATCTTGCTGTCGTCTTATTGGTTGTGAAACTTCTCTAGTTCTTTTCAATCTAACATGTGGGAACATGTGTCTTGCATAATATTTATTCATTTAAGATGTGACCCAAAGTCTAATCAACAAGTCAAATTGTTTAATGAGAGATTTTTAAAGGAATGTCGTGAAATTCTTTGGCTTAAATCTTGATATTTATTTAGTTAATGAATCAATTATTGAGAGCATTATTTTAGTTTAACTAAATTTATGGTTAAGTCTTTGCTAAATTATTAGTGTTATAAATCAAAATTAGTTGGTCTAGTGATTCCAGATATCAAATAGTAAAAATAAAAAAATTAATAAGACTTTAAATGATGCCAAACTATCTTCCAAATAATATTTGGTTGAAATTTATATTTTATACAAATAATTACACCTATCAAGAATTGAATATTTAACATTAATTCACTCCGAATTGTTGGAATTTGATCCTGTGAAAGTAATATAGTACCTTTCTATAAGTCTATAAATATGAAAAAATGGAACTCCCAATGGATCATACCATCCTCACAAAGCTCAAAATAAGAGATATCTTCTCAAAGAAAATGGCTTTCTGTCCCGTAATTGCTTCCGAGTCTTTGAAACCCGAGACTAATCCTCGATCTGCAAACTATCATTCTAGCGTTTGGGGTGACTACTTCCTCTCTCATGAGTCCGACTTCCAGGTAACGTGGATAATATATGGTTGTTTCTGGGTTATGTTAACCAAATCCACTATCCACTTATCCATGCTTAATTTTTTGCCAAAATTCGCGATAAAAAAAAAAGATAGCTTAGATTGCTCGATAGACTGATACACTACTCAATGTCACCTGTAACAAAATTTGTAGGATGGTTAAGGAACCTATAATGCTAGTTCATGTAAATAATATGTGATGGACGGCAAACTTATTTCCGAAAACGACGGAATCCTCGGTATTTAGTATTTTTCTGAAAAGCAAATACATTTTTTCCATAAAAACACGATATTTATTTGCCATCTGTTGAGCATGGTAAAACAAAAATAATACTGAGTCTTTAATATTTGGATTTAATATATCAGGTATCCCAAAGTTATTAATTCATATAATTTAATTTCATAATGCGTCATCCTTCTTTCGAGCATAAATATAAGTTGAATGAATCAACTTTTTCATCACCTAGGTAAGTGAGGACAAAAGTGTAAGTGAGGACAAAAGTGGAGCTCATCTAAAGCTGAAGGAAGAATTGAGATTGATGCTCACAGGTGAGGTGGATGGACCTATTAAGAAGATGATCCTGATTGATTCAATCCAACGTCTTGGTGTGGCTTACCACTTCGAGACTGAGATTGATCAGATTCTTGGAAATATTAATTCCCAGCACCATCATGGAAATGAAGATGCTTACGCTGACCTGGACATTGTTTCTCTCGAGTTTCGGTTGCTTAGGCAACAAGGTTATAATAACTCCTGCGGTGCGGAATTTCTCTCTTTGTAAACCTATATTATCAATATTGGAGTACTGCTCGTCTTTATTTTGTTTTGTTTCTGAGCAAGTATGCACACAGATTTAAGTAGTATAATTTGATGATAGAACTGATTAATCAGCTACCTCTCCGATGCTAATTTATGCTTGCATTGTCACTTATCAAGCAGATGTTTTCAAGCAGTTCAAAGATGGCCAAGGGAAATTCAAGGAGTCCCTCAACAAGCATCCTCTAGGCTTGTTAAGTTTGTACGAAGCTTCACATCTCAGAATCCATGGAGAGGACATACTAGATGAAGCACTTCAATTCACCACAGCCCAGCTCCAATCCGTCCCATTGAGCTCCATTA
The DNA here is from genome assembly GCA_012979155.1 of Hypericum perforatum. Taxonomy (NCBI): domain Eukaryota; kingdom Viridiplantae; phylum Streptophyta; class Magnoliopsida; order Malpighiales; family Hypericaceae; genus Hypericum; species Hypericum perforatum. The sequence continues at coordinate 79,840 of SOPF01021742.1, forward strand.
GTCCCACCACGGCTCTGCAGATCAGCAACGCCATGAAGCAGCCAATCCGCAAGGGCTTGCCGAGGCTAGAGGCGAGGCGTTACTTTCCGATCTACAAGCACGACCCTTTGCGCAACGATGTTTTGTTCACCTTTGCTAAGCTGGATTTCAACATCCTGCAGAAAATGCACCAGAAGGAACTATCCACTATCACAGGGTAAGTCACAACAAATTCACATTTTTATGCCTACTAAAATGACTTATCATGGTTCGTTCTGGTCGTAGTATTGTTCACGTTGGTTTGTGTTGGATGATTAGGTGGTGGAAAGAACTGGATTTGCCAACAAAGTTACCGTACATAAGGGATAGGATTGTGGAGTGTTTCTTCTGGATAATGGGAGTATATTTTGAACCAGAGTATGCACTGGCTAGAGATATACTCACCAAAGTAATTGCCCTGGCCTCGGTCCTCGATGACACATATGATGCCAAAGGCACACCTGAGGAGCTTGAGCTTTTCACTGCGGCCGTTCAGAGGTTACCATCATAAACTACTTACTTGTCTTAAGCTTTTTCGGGGAGATATCAAAATTTAAATATGATAACATAATGAGTTAGTCTCATTAACATAAATTACATAAATTTCTAGCAAGTTGATGAAATTAAAGGTGGTGAAAAATTTGTCCCAATGAATTGGACTTGTTTATAAGTTGAAAAATTAATTATTTTTAGATAAAAAAATCAATTTACCTATGTCTTGAATATAAAAAATTTAAAAAATGATCAATTCAATTTCTCAAAATGTTGAGTGAATATAAAAATTCAAACATTAAGATATCTAAGTTCTCCGCAGGTGGGATATGGCAGCCATGGACAACTTGCCAGAGTACATGAAAATATACTACACAGCGGTAATTAATCTTTATAAATATATTGAAGACGTGATGACGCGCCAAGGAAAATTATATTGTTTTCATCATGCTCGAGAAGCAGTAAGTTCAATGCTTTTTTGCATATTTTTTGTTTTATCCTTAAAGTTACTTTAAGAACTATATTATATTTCTAGAGTCTTAAGTAGACTAGATATTTTTTATGTTCGGAACCAACTGTTCACATGGAATAGAATTATATTTCCATTCAAGTATTGGATTTTTTCTAAGATAGTGTAAAGTTAGAAAAAGAAATTGTCAGTGAAAGTCTATGATATCCGTACTCTACTTATTTAATCATATGTTTTTAAGGGATAAAGATACAGCTGAATCCTGAAATTTTAGTTTTTGTTTCAAACCAAAGAATAAAAGCTAATTCCATTTTTTCCCTATGATATCTTCTTTTTTCCTTTTTCTCCAGAAATATAGTTCTAAATTCCAATGTTCCTCATATCATTTTGTCTAATATTATAGATGAAAGCTCAAACTATATATTACTTCGAAGAGTCCAAATGGGTCGGCCGCAAAGATGTACCAACAATGGAGGAATACTTATCGCTTTCACTGAAATCTACGTGCTACCATATGCTAGCAATTACTTCCTTTGTGGGAATGGGCAAGCATGCAACTGAAGAAGCATTTGAATGGGTGACCAGCTACCCTCAAATGATTAAAGCATCTGAAGAAGTTTGTAGGTTCATGGATGACATAGTTTCTTCCGAGGTAAATCTATCCTTATTATTGTCCAACCGGGGTCATTTATATATTGAACATTGGAGTGTAGCTGGTTAACATCGCTCATCTATGGTGTAATCAGTTAAATCGACGGGTCCAAATCAAGTCAAATAAAAAGAATTTAGAAAAATGATAATATTATATTTTGTTGATTAAAACTAAATAAATTAAAATTTTCATTCTTGCAAATATAAAATTTATAGTGAAATTATAAGATATAGAATTATTTGATATTTTAATACTAAATATAATTAGTATTATAATTTTAAAATTTTCTCACGTCCGACGAGTAGTCTAACACTCGAACTAGGCAGACCGTGAAACTAAGGGAAAGCCGGGTTGCCGCCACGTTTGTTTTAAAAAAATTGATCTTTACCCCTATATATATCATCTAAGTGGGAAGATTTGAACTAATAAAATCTAAAGAAAAAACATGAAACTTGTTGGATCCTATAAACCAAAGAAAACATTAAATATAGATTGTCAAATGCACAACTTGTATGAGTATTGAGGAGCCAACACATGAATTTTGATAGCAACTCATCTATTTGGTTTCTGTTTAATTCTTATTTCTCAGTTAGAGAAACAAAGAGAACACATCGCCACAGGAATTGAGTGTTACATGAAGCAATATGGAGCCACTAAAGAAGAAGCCATCCAAAAGTTCAACAAAAATGTTGAAGATGCATGGAAAGACATAAACGAGGCTTGTCTCTACCCAATAGCTATTCCTATGCCTCTCTTGACGCGGATTCTGAACCTCACTCGAGTCGTTGATGTTCTGTACAAGAACAAAGATGGCTATACTGATTCGAAAACTAGCACTAAAGAGATGGTGTCTTTGTTGCTTGTCGACCCGGTAAATGTTTAAGATAAGAAGCCAAAGGAGTGGGGTCATCGTCTTGAAAGGAGTGACTTTGTAACCTGGACATTTTATTTTGATATGGAATAAAATCTTCGCTCCTAAATAGATAACATGTTTAGCCAAAATTAACCCAAATTTACTTATATAATTAAATAAGAACAGCTTCGAATATATCTTCTCACACTTGACTCGTTTTTAAAAGTATATTGTTACAGACGTACATCGCAAGACCTATAGGAACTGATAGAACGAACGTAATTATTTTAAAATAGTAATAAACCTTCATTAGAGATAGTGTTCGTTACCATATCATACACCCACCAACATCGATCAGGATAGCTACTGAAACAGACGCAATTCCTCCTGTATCCAATTAAATGGCTTGCCAAACAGACATGGCACAGTTAGTCCCCCAAGAATAAGCGCCTACCTCCATTAATACTCTTCTTCTTAACCAACGCAAGGTCATCGACATCCACTCGTAGACTTCAACATCATCGACAACCTCGCTGGATTGTCCGGAAACAAGGAAACCACCAGCACCTTCCCATCTGACTCCACCATGAATTTCCTGAAGTACTTGGACTGAACAGAAGGCACGGCCATCCTTTTTCCAATAGGCGTGATCTTCAGCTCCAAATCCAAACCCGCTCTTCGACAACCGGAAGGGTTCCTTGCAAGCTGATGACATAGAACCTTACATGGATTCCGATCCCATTGACAATACGAAAGAAATGAGACGGCTCTGATGGGTCATGACAATTCGGGTCAATGATATCAGTCTAGTTTCTTCCACCATAACATACGGCATCTCATTAGGCAATGGCATGTTGCAGTGATAGTATGGTAGTTGGTCTCCGGAGATGTAGTGCCACACCATACTATAAGGTTTCTGGATCTAACTACCTTTCCACCAATGACCACGAAATTGATCAACCGAAGACGAAGAGTCCCCGCGGGCATTACGAGTAGACAAACCCAGGCCTGGCATAAAGATCCACCTCCCGCAATTTCGGATGGAAAGAGACTGATGAATCTACTGGGATTACCTTTGAATCTACTGGAAAGAGACTGATGAACCAGTAGAGGAGCTTAAACACCTACGACTCCCGTTTCTGGATCTCCATGACTTGGTCACGCCACAGCCACGGATAGTGGCCATTAGAGTTGGCTCGATTGATATCAAGTCGATGAGCTGCTTAGGGAGGTCTGGCTAAGTAGGAAAGCCATTGTTCGCTTCTAGTTTCTCTCTTTTCTTGCTTTTCTTTGGAGCCATCTGTTAACTTATAATCAAGCTAACGTTGTAGTTCAAGTGATAAAAGATGAACTAGGATCCAAACTTTGATAAAAGGAAAAAGGGATAATTGCCGAAAATTATTGATTCAGTCCCTCCATTTCTAAAATATCATATTTAGCCCTTGTGTTTCGTTGAAAGGGCATTATTTAACCTCTTAAGCTAGAATAGGCTATTTTCTCTCGCCAACTTATACGCAAGTTTACTAAATTGCTCCTTCTCCTTAAAAAATATTTTTACAACTTATAAACATCAAAATTATCCACCCAGTACATACTCTTTTTCTTCCTCCTTCTCCCCTTCTCCGTCACCCCTCTTCTCCATCCCGTCTCTCACCCACAATTCCCAAGATTTCCCCAATCCCTGACCCCAATTCGCCTCCCTATTAGCTTGAAAAGCTCTAAAACCATAGGTTTAATAACTCTAATTGGGCAGAATTTCTTCGTGTTTGGCACATCTCGTCTGGAAGGAAGCACTAGGATCGAGGGTTATGGATGACAAGTCATACACGTTGGAGTTCATCTTGAACAAGGAAAACCATATGACACATTCGACAAGACTTACACACTAGTATCTTAGTTCATCAGCAAAACCATATGACACATTCGACAAAGACATAGTTTGAGCTTCATTAAAACTAAGGTTAATATACCTAGGGTTTGTAACTTTTTTAGCTAAGTAGTTCCGGGTTCAGAGTTGGGAATCGAGGTCAGAAATTGGTGTCAGGAATTGGGTTGTCGGGAATCAGAGTTGGGACTCAAAGTCAGGAATCATAGTGTAAGGAATCAGGATGAAGAAGTAAAACTGAGATGGAAAGAGGTGACGGAAGAGGGAGGAAGAAGTAAAAAGATTTTTGAAAGATAAGGGGCAATTTAGTAAACTCATGGCCATAACGGCAGTAGAAATAGTCGATTTTGGCGTAAAAGGTTGAAAAATGTCCTTTCAACAAAATAGAAGGGCTAAATGTGATATTTTAAAAATAGAGGAACCGAAACGGTAATTTTGGCAAAACTCTATGAGGTTTCTGGCAAATATCCTCCGAAAAAATTATAAAATTGACTCTCAAATTAGAGTGGATCAATTTAGTTTTTTGGATTTGAGATGAATTATGGTGTATAAATATGCTAAAATGCTTAAAAATGAATATCAATTTATAAACAAGCGTACAAGAAAACTTCAACGGGATATAGATTCTTAGTATTCCTTGGGCTACAAGTTACAAGCTACCTTACCTTTGTGGTTAGTCAGCACATAAGATGCCAACTGGCTATTTCTCAAACGATTACTTATCATTCTTGTTTCAATGTTTTGTGGGTTATTAGTTGGTGTTTATTTACGAAGAACATTATTCCTTGCATGGGTTGATATTTGCCTACATTTGGGGCGTGAATTTTTTAATACAAGTTTTAAAAACTTAAAAGCAAAGAAAATAAAACATATTCCTATGCAATTCAATATCTTCTCTTTCTCTAATATTTTTTTCTGATAGTACTGGTTTTCCGAAGGAACGAGCCTCTCCTTATTTGGTCTGGTCTGAGCTGCATTTGTGGGGTTATTATGACGGGTTACGAGGCCTTTTGGACTGAGGATGGACTTGTTTCTCAAATTCTGGCGGGTTACGAGGCCTTTTGGACTGAGGATGGACTTGTTTCTCAAATTCTGGGCCAAAATAATTAGGGCTTGTGCTTGGACAAGTTCAGATCATTTTTTTGCGTCCAGAAGCTGACTGTTTGAATTCAAAAATTGTGGTAATTTGAATTGAAAGTATGGCAGTTAATTCTCCGAGTAACAATTAGTTAAATACGAGGTATTCATGGTTCTAATTAAAACAAATTTACTAGAGAGCTAATGGTAATCGTTAATTCAGATTTGGCTGGTTGACAACTGTGACACCTTATATAGTAGACATCTTTCTCAAGTCAAATTACTGCAACTTACAATCTTAAAGCTTTCTCGTCTCTCCCCCTTAGAGGATATCATCTTTATTCACTCATAGAGGCTAATGTATTGCAAGTAAGGCAAGTTCGAAAGGTGTTCATATATGTTGCAGTGGGAAACGTACGAAAATGTAAGAATGATCTCAAGATAGATTTCGAGTAATTGTGTAAAAAGAAATCAGATGAGCGGTAGCTATTAGAGAAACACAAAAGAAAATAAAAGAAAGAAAGGTAAAGGCAAGGAAAAATGTAGAGTTCTTGAGAGCTTGGTTTTTTATAATGGTTCGTAGTGTCATGCATAGCCTCAATCTCTGCTTAATTAAAAAATAGCTTCAACACAAAGTCTGTCCCTATCTCTATGTATATCAAAGTCCAACTTGATAGGGCTTAGTAAGATTATTTTTGTCAATCTTTGAAGCTCATCCACTCTTCCTTAAGCTTACTGTCATCGTGACTCGAGCTTCATCCTTATTCGGTCTCTGCAAGGAGTCCGACTTCGGCAAAACTCTAGGGAACATTGTACTTCTATCCACCATCTAAGCACGAAGGCCGTTCCCCTAGACCAAGAAACGGGATGCAATGTGTTACGCTCCTGGGCCAGGTTGCGGGATTTCTTGTCCATACCCTAGGGTGCGGGACGGCCTTGAGCTAGGGGCCGAATACTCCGATACGTCCTTGGGCCTCCACGGTCGGACTGGATTTTTTTCCTTATTTTTATGTAATTTTTTAAATATATATGGATAGATAGGTAAATATAAACTAATAATAATATAAAAACATATAATAATACCAAATTTCTATTTGAACCAGATGTTTCGATCAAATTTTCCGAGTGAACTGTCCGGTCTGACCGAAATTTGACTGGACCAACTGCTCACCGTTTTTTACCCTAAAAATGACCCGGAATTATGCCCGATTTTCACGGTCAGAGCGTTTTTTAAAACTTTGGTGTGCAACTCAAAGTCTATCACAAAATTGAACCGGCTGACCTGGAAGTTGGACCTAATTCTAGGTCGACCTCCGGATCGTTTTTAAGAACTCTATTGCACACCACATATATGTGAAGTATATATGAGGGTTATAAGATTTTGAGGGCAAATATCTTATTCTAACCTCGTCTAGGATTGCATCAGACACGTTTACTACTATCATGCTGACGATACTTACAGTTTGATCAAACTGATATTGTGGGTATTCCTTGCCATTTCATATTCCGATTTCTTTAATGCTAATTTTTTCAAGTATTGCATGTTAAAATACATAATTAAACATAATATTTCCAAACAAATAGATACACATAGGGATGGCAAAAAGATCCAGACCCTGTGGATCAGACCCTTACCCTATCCAGTGGGTCTTAGGATACATGGGTCATGGATAGGGTATGGGTTTATGTATGTGGATTTTAATAGGGTCTGGGTTTGGATTGGATCTATTTAAACCTAGACCTTGATCCTACCCATAAACCCATTTGTTAGACCCTACCCATATATCCATTAGTTAGATCCTACTTAGATCCCTAATTTATTATGAAAATAATTATAATACATATATAAGTTAACTAAAATAATTCTAACACCTAATTAGACAAACCGCTAATTCAAGAAGAACTGAAGAAGAATCATCGTGGTCTTCCAAAAAAGAATCAACATACAACATCACACGAGTCTGCTTTTAGCACAGGAGGTAGGGTGGTAAGCGATCATCATAATCGTTTGCATCCGGAGACTTTTGAAGCTTTAATGTGTATGTAAAATTGATTGCGTGAGACCATGAAAAAAGGTAATTCGACAATGATATATTTTATGAAGTTTGTGATTTAAAATAATGTGCTTGAGTTTAATATCTTATTTTACTCTATAGATCCAGTAAAATATGCAAATAGTGTGGAATATGCTTCAGTTATTGATGATGACAATGAAGTTTTAGGTATATATAATATTAATTTTTTTTATATTAAAATATCAAATTTTAAATAATTAATTAAGTAATTAAATTTGATATTCAGATATAAAAGAAATCAAGAAGAATGAAATTACATGAGCAAGAAGTGAGCAATAAGATAATCACAAAGACTTTTTCAAAAGTCACATGAAAAATTAGCAAGAAATTATTTTATTTTCAAACTTTATATATAATACTTATAAGTTTATTGATAACTTGTGAACCATATTTATTTAATTGGTTGAAATACTACTATTTTATTTAAATTTGGTTTGATACTATTTTTTATATAAATTTTATTTTTTTCGTACTTTTTATATGGATCATATTAAAAATTTTAAAAATATGTTATAAAGTAGCGGGTCTATGGATAGGGTATGGATCTTTGATTAGACCCTAGGGTCTGGGTCTAAGTCTTTCTAAAAGATATCCATAGGGTCGTGGGTAGGGTATGGATCCAGCTAAAAAAATTAGGGTATGGGTTGGATACTATCAATAGTCTACCCTACCCTACCCATTGCCATCCCTTCATACACATGAATATTATTGGGCTTACAAATTAGTATACTTGTGAAAATGTTGGGATTTTGAAAATAGTCATAACTTACTAGACAAAGGTTTTACATATTGGACTTCCTATTGTGGGCACAGATTATAGTTACTCTAAACTTTGTGGAAGATTATAGTCCATAGTGACGTATTCAATTTGAATATCTCAAATATCCAAATTTTCAGAGCGAATAGTTTGTAAGTCTAATGTCACAAGGGGTTGTTATAACTATTTAAGAATTACACGGATTAAATCTTGATATTCTTGTGGTGTCAAATTATATTTTTCAAAAAAAAATATCTAACTTTTAAAATAACATACCTTTCATACATTGAAGCAGCCTACCCACTCCAAAAGTCCACTTTATCTTGGCTTCATTTGTAATTATCAAATTAAATTTATTTCTATTGACAATTTAAAATTTTAAAAATATTACAGATTTGACTATATTGTTGATCATCTTTATAGTTATCTCCATGAATTTCAATGTCTAATTTGATTTATCCTGAACAAAATAAATAATTTCAAATAAATTATCTCCTTGAAAAAAAAATTAATGGAAGAAAAGGTAACAAAAAAAATGAAGAAGACAATATTATAAAAAAAATTATAAATAAGTTGACAAAAAAAATTGAATATTCAAATTTACGCCTCCTAACTATTTGCTAAATTCTTAACTATTTCAACAAGGCAACAAATATGGCTTATCGTGATGACAAAAAATCTGAACACTGGATTTTCTCAATGCTATCATGAAAGATGCTATCACGATAAGATTTTATGTGACGACCCGAATAAAGAAGTGACAAATGCCGGGAAATATAAATCCCTTAGGCAACAGACTTTTATTACAAAAACCAAATCCAAATCCAAATCCAAATCCAAACCTTAATACAAATACAGTAATTATCTTTGAAATCAAAATACTGAAATATTATTAAGAAAACATATGCAGATGAAAGGCAGCGGTTAAACCCTCTCTAATCTCGGTCTCGATCTTCCCTCAAACGATCTGAACACATACAGACTACGTGAGTTGGATAAACTCAGTAAGTAAAATTCATACACACACGTTCAAAGCAAACAAGCAATTTCATAAATTCCCTAACCAACTAACACTTAACCGACTAACACAATATTTTCGGAGCAGTAACCTATCCAACTATACTTAACCAACTACGCTTTCTTAACAGAACAATCTTATCCAACTACATAACTAACTAATCATAGAATTCATGGCCGATCATATCACAAATCTTGTCAAAAGTCGTATCACATCATTCTACATACATATCGTATTTCGAACATAAAAATAGCAAGCCACAACTCAAAATCACATATCAATTTCCGAAACCATAAGATTAGTAAAGCTCATAAATTCCATAATCGAAACTAAATCCAAAATCAACCTAATTTGTTCAGAATCTAATCATCACAGATTCGAATCCAATTTTAGAATCAAACCCAAATCTGAGAGTAGTCAGAATTGATTCGAATTACGAAACTCAAATCAAAATTCCCACTGTTGTATGTGCTCAGGACTAAAATCGGATTCCGATTTTAGTCAGACTTAGAATGAAAATTCTACTTACTTGTTCTTGCTCCTTCTCCCTTTCTTGGCTACGGCTACGAATCCAAATCAGCTTCTCCTCTAGCAGTTTGTTGGATGGTCTTGTCCTCTCCTCCTATGGCTGCTTGGTGTTCTCCATCTTTAAACATGGACGAAAATGGTGGTATCCTTAGGTAAGTCACTCTAATGGTGTATAATTCCCACATTCTCTTAATAATTTATAATCCTACCTTCTCCTTTAATGATTCAAAGGTAATAATTCATATTCCCACCTTTTCCTTTAATGATTCAAAAGCAATAATTTATAATTCCAACCTTTTTCTTTAATAATTCCAAAAACTTCTTTAATGATTCCCATTGTCTTCCATTAGCCACCTAAATATGTTAAGTAGTTCCTTAAGTATATACTAGTAAATTTTCAATTCTTACATTTTAATTAATCTTTGTAGGTGGTTAGGGTTTTCTTTTCCTAGCGAGGTGAGGTGAGATAGATTCTAGGTGATGATTTTGGGCGAATTATTATGGATTGGCTCTTGTAATTATTTGTATTAGTAAAGAACTTTACATATGGTACGCTTAGTGTAACCATCTTATTTTGAGTAGTACATCATATATGTTTTTTTTCTGAAATAGAGAATGCCAATATATGTATATATATAAACTTGTTTTAAACGTCATTCGAGATGACTAACAAAAGATCAGAACAAATAGAATTAAAAAGAGAAAGGGTTCCCAACCACGTGATTTATTTTTCATTAAAACGTTTTTTTTTTCTGGCCTACTCTTTTACATGTACTTAAATAATAATGAATTTTTAAAAGTTGGTTTTAAAATGAAAAGAGTCAACTATTTGATTTAATTACACCAACCCACAAATACTATACACGAAAACAAGAACCCGACTAAGGACTGCAATCCAAAGACACAAAGTGGCGAGCCAACAAAGTAATAGGAAATTTTTTCAAATTTTAGATTCAATTGTAACGAATAGAAAACAAAAATCATAGACTACAAATGTCAGCCATCCTACTAAAGTTACGCCGAAAAAAATTAACAAGTATCTTGTTCTCTGTGATCCACCTCCAGCTCCTCAAACATTTCTTAATGGGAGCCAAGAAGATATGCAACGCCTTTCACGGTTATTTTTCAAAGTCCTACGGAGTGAACAATCTGGTCAGGAATTATTTTTGTCATAGTTTATATATTAGAGATTGAAAAGAGGATGGTGCTCGCCACGTGCACTTGCTTATTTGCGCTGCATGAGGGGCACTAAATAGTGTGCATGAGCATATGAATTTTGGTTCAAACATTTCGACAAGTAAGTAATTAGCTTGTAAAAAATTTACATGTTAACGCTTATGAATGAATACAGTTTTGGAATTGATGGTTGTATTTTGATTTATGGATGCAAAGGTTATTAAAATTGGATTGTAGTTTATAAATGGTACGATTTGCAGAAATTCAAAAACCTCATTGACTTTAGTAGAGTTGTTGACTTGTTGTTACCTTGGTTGTTTTCTTAAGCAGTTTCTCTAGTGTGACTTATTACGAGGTGATAAAAAGTTATCTTAATTATATAATATAACCTAGGTACATAATCCTGGAGAAATCATCGTAAAATTTTCCCAAAAATGCTAAAAATATTATTTTTCAGAGGGTTGGAAAATATTTGTAGCGGCCATATTATTTTACTACTATGTGGTATGGCGAAAATTATTTTAAATTTTGATGTTTAAAATTTATCTATTCACTCAAAATTTCTAACTAAAATTAGCAACAATTTGTTTGGAACTAATTTCATCATGAAGGAATTATATTTTTAATTCTAATGAATTTATTTCCTATTTTCTTACTTGAAACAAAACCTCAAGTTAAAGAATTGATTTCATCTTGTTGACCCTTACAAATTATCTTATCACTCGATTTTCTTGTCCTGAGCTTGGTTGTTCGTTTAGCTTGATGGATATTTGCATTTTCCGGGGTTCTCCCTCAATTTCTGAATTGAATTCTTTTATGTTGGTGGATCCAAAGTCTCTTTACTCAAGGAGTCTATTTATTGATGGAGTCCAATAGTGTTATTTTGCACTATTCGGATCTAAAATCGTGTCCTATTTTTTTCCTTTAAAATTTCCAATTATTTGCCAACAACAAATGGTTCATATATCTAGATGCATGGTACACTCCCGATGAGCTTCTTTCAGATTTTCTTACAATATTATTCCTAATGAAATATTAATTTAATTGAAATGCCTGCTGATGAAAATTTACATTTAAAAAGAAGTGAGGAATTCGGGCTTTAAGATACTTTAGAGCAAAGTTCTCAGAAACGATCCGGAAGTCGACCCAGAATTTGGTCCATCCTCCGGATTTTGTTACTTTTTAAAAATATATATAGATATATACCAAATAAATTAGGTAAGAAATTAATAATAACTAAACAATAGATGAGAAAATATCATAGAAACATATCAAATATGCATAACCAAACATCAAAGTTGAAACCAAATATCTATATCCCAAAATATTCACAAAATGATCAAAACAAAATAAGAAATAAAAATAAAGATCCCACGAAATCAGTCCCGTGTTTCTGCTTCTTCCAGCAAAGAAGCTGCCGGTATTTTCCCAGGACCAAAATCACCTCTATCTCTGAAGCTCACTTGTTTTGCTATTTCTTCAACCCAGGCACCAGCACTCTGTTAGTCCATAGAAACCAACGTTTATTATGTTCTCAGATGAAAGCAAGTTAAGTAGCAGAACAAACGACGATGGTGACATAATGAAAACAAATGCTAAACTAGAGAACCAATTAAGGTGATATTTAAAGATAGTCAGCCAGAAACAAGAAAGTGCACTTTGCACCATACATAAACTGAGAAGGATGGCTACCTGGAAAGCAACAAAAGGTTCATTTATCACATATTCAATTTTCGAGGGAAGGAGCCTATGAATTTTGAGCGTGTAGATGAGGAAAATAACACAAGCTGATCATGCTTATTCCAACAAGCAAAATACATTTAAAAATTTTCTATCCAAGGAAACAAAAAGGTTAAAAGCTTTTAGGCCGTACCAAGTTGGTTAGTACTGAACTTTCAATAGGAAGAACAATTTGAACTGCAACCTGATTAGGACAAAGTCCGAGTCAAACGGCACAAAATAAGCCTTACGAAACAACTGTGGAATGCAAAGACATAGTTTAATCCAAATTATCATACTGATACTATCACGTACAAAAAAAATTCAAAGCCAAATTCCCTCTAGTTCAACAAAAATTCAACTGCTGGTGGAACCAAACTCTCAACATAATCACAAGCTTCAAATATACACAGTTTCTCAGGTGTTAGTGAATGGATCTCTATCCAAGTAGAAAATTTTAGCAAGCTGCTGATATTATTGGCGACATTCTATAGCCTCACAAACTCAACAAACAATAATAAATAGCACAATGCATGGAATAACTCTAATTTCAACCACTGCCCCATCCGAAAACCACAAGATAAAGAGAATAAAATTGAAAGACCAAAAATTACAAAACCGAAACAAGGATTAAGCAAGTTTCCAACAACCTACCGATCATATTTTATGGAACCTCCATTCCATTCCATCCGCCTATAGCCCACTCACTTTCGACATAATAAGCTAATTAAGGCTCCTTGACAAAGAAAACTAGACCAGCAACTCCTCACATTGAACACTCATCAGAAGAGCGCGTAAAAGAATAAACTCGAACCATCACCCACCCAACGATTTAAGCCCGAAAGCGAAAAATTCAACAAACAATATCAACTAAAATTTTGACACGGAAACAAAAGGAAAGTAACCCAGAAAAGGAAAGATATTAGAAAACAGGAAGGGGCAACTTACAAGTCGAAGCTGGCGCAGTCGTTGAAGGAGGAATGGCGCCGACGATGGGTGTGGAGGTGATGGCGGCCACGTCCCGAAGGAGAAAGAGAGGAGGTTGTCTAGGAATTTTGATCTAGAGAGAGGGGGGGAAAATCGGGTAAAAATTTACCAATTTTGCCCTTTCCGTCCGGGTTCCGAAAATGGGACGGTTCGCAAGGTTAGTATTTTAATTGATAAAACCGGAACGGTATAAATGTCGAGTTATTGGATTGCGGATTCGGACCATATTTTTTAAAACCATGTTTTGGAGTTACTTTCTTATTGGTCTTTTACAGTTTTATGTAAATGGTATTGGGCTGTGTGTGTTAAACATTTGGGCCTTTCATGGGCCAAGTGACGGACGCCTTGCGTGGGCGGTTGCAACCTGGCATTGTTAATCAGGTGGAGTGACCAGAGTCCATGGAGAGTGACAAAATAACAAGGTTTTAAAAAACGACCCGGAGGTCGACCCGGATTTTGGTCCGACCTCCGGGTCGGCCGGCTTAGCCGGCCCAGATGCCGGTCGGACCGGAAGAATTTTCACAGTGATTAATAATGGAAATAATAGTAAAAAGAATGTGACAGGAAGAGCATACCACGGCTGCAAGGGCGAAGGCCATAGGAAATGCACAAGCAAACATCATAATCATTCCAAATTGCAATACCAACTGCAGAAAGTCTGCACACCCACAAGTAAACTACTAAAAGGTTTCAAACTCAAGAACTTTAAAGCTACTGCATGCCATCTAATGTCTAATTTCACCATCGAAAAGGACATCCTACAAAGCTCTTCAAATTCATCACAAAGGCAAGTGCTCAGATAACCATAAAATTCACATATTCAATAAGCATAAATTAGTCACAGATTCAATACTTGCCAAACATAGACTCAATAACCATAAATCAGTCACACTTCTACCATCTCATCGGAATCGGAATCAAGAACAAATTTTTGGGCGTCCCGTTTCTTACCGGCTGGTGGGCTTTGTTCTCGTGAATATTCCAGGGGATTAGCGCTCGTGATTGACTTGCGCAATCACCTAAAAAGCTTAGAAAGCTTACTAAGGGAGATGGTTTCTTCCTAGTGCGACCGTTTCTACACCAACACGCCTGAGTTCGCAGCCCGCCGAATCGAGGCCATCCGCTATCAGGTCGGCAACCAGCGAACTTGAAATGATCGGAGATTGGATGATTGGGTAAGGAGCAATTAGAGAGGGAGGATTGGCCGATTGGGTGAGGAGAATAAAATTTTAGGGGAAATTTTGCGAAGGATGAGAGGCGGAGAGAGACCCAGAGAGGAGGATTGGCCGATTGGGTGAGGAGCAACCAGGTTTCGGGCTGGGTTTTTTACATTTTTTAGGTTAAATCGTGCCCAGGCGGTTCGACCAGACTTTAGGCGTCCCGTTTTTCTTACCAGCCGTCCGGTTCGAACGTTTTTAGTCTGGCTCGCCCGGAAAGCGTTTTTTTGCACAAAGACGGGACGTTCACAAGGGCGATTGGCGGTCCGACCGGCCCAACCGCCGGTCGGACCGCGTTTTTTAAAACCATGCAAAATAAAATTGTACCCACATTTGTTTTCTAAGAAGAAAAAAAAATGTTATATAGCAACCACTAAATCATAAAACCCGACATGTTTTTACCCCAATCGTTAATTCGCGTAATACCAAAATTTTGATATATTTATATTTTATTTTTGAATTTTTCATTTTTCACTCTTTTAAGAGTATAAAATTCTATGAAACTAAGAAACTTCACAAATTTCAAATTTTGACAGTTGAATTTTTTTTGGAAAAATTAGGTTAAGGTTCCTTTATTATGGTGATTCAACCGTTTTAGTCTTTACTGTTCTAAAACTATTCTTTGACTCCCTACTATTCAAAATAACCAAACATTTTAGTCCTTAAAAGTCAACAATTTTTTTATGACTATTATACTCTTGGTTTGAAAAACTGACCCAAACCCAAAAACCTAAACCCAAATAAATTAACCTTAACCAATCCTAACCAAACCAAACCAACCAACCCTAACCAAACCAGATTCACCTAGATCAAACAAAAATTACGACTCAATTTTAATTAATCAACCTATTTAACCAAATATAAGCATTCTAAAAAAATTAGATTCCCTATTAACTGGTTCGTTCCACTTTAAGTTAAATTACAGAAATAAAACTATCCGACAAAAGTAAAAAAGAATCCGAATCTATGCGTGAAAAAGAGAAAATAAACAAATAATAAAGGACCAAAGTAATTAAACTGGGTAGCCTTGATGACGGCGCCGTGGGCGAGGTACATGGTCATGTGGCATGTGAGGTTAAAAGCGCCGGTCAGGTACACTCCGGTGGGCACGTACAGGAGGGTCTCACCCCAACGTCGGAGGTGCTGGATCCGGTAAACCGCCTCCTTGAACGCTTGGGTGTTGAGCGTCTCCCCGTCCCCCACACCGCCGAAGTCCGCTATCGATATCTTGTCGCTCCGGTACGTCATTGGCACCGTCCCCGAGCACGTCGCCTGCTCCTCCGCTGGATGCGGACCCTACGAGGAGGAGGAGTACGATGGTGAAGAGCATGGGGAGTGGCATTCTTGTGATTTTTTGGGGGTGGGAGTGAGGGAGCGGGACAAGGAGAAAGGAACGAGGGGATCGCTTTGGTTAGGTTTGTTTAGGGTTGATTGATTTGGATTTAAATTTGGGTTTGGGTTTAGATTTGTGTTAATTTTCAAACAAAGGGTATAATGGTTATAAAAAAATTTATTTTGATTTTTAGGGACTAAAAGGTTCGATTATTTTGAATAGTAGGGAGTTAAAGAGTAGTTTTAGAACAGCAAGAACCAAAACGGTTAAATCACCATAGTAGAAGAACTTTAGCCTAATTTTCCCATTTTTTTAAGTCCAATAAGTGAGACTAATAGTTTTGAATTTGCTATTTTTCTTTTAATTCTTATTTGAAGAACTTTTGCATGAAATTACTCTACTAACCACTAATTCATTATTTTATAATATTTCACTCTAGTTGACTTGTAGAAATAATTAAAATTTTGAATATGTGAAATGTAATAGTATTAAAAAATTATTATTTTAAAAAATCATAATCGATTCAAATTTAACTCAATACCATCCAATTTAACTAAAATAATTCTGAATCAAAAAATTTGTAAATGGACCAGTGATTGTTGAGTTCATATCGTTGTTTTTTTAGAGGTTGTGATGAATGCGGAATACGCGATAAAACGCATTTCCGCCTGTTATCACTTCAGCCGTTAAAAAACGCAACACAATTCAAAAATTATTTATTAGAATCATTTTACAACCTTCTAATTTGTTATCTAATTCTCTAAATATATAGCTTGGTAGGCTTGAAAAACAAGTCAAGTAGCTTTCCCAGAAGAGGACAAATATGGAAGAAGACAGAGATAGAGGGCTGGATAATGTTTTTTAGAATAAAACTCGTTGAAGATAAGATTACTTTTGTTGTTGTTTCTTATAATTGGGTCGCAAATATATGAAAAGTGGGTGGCGCCAGCAAGATAAAAACTAGAATAAACCTCGGGAAGAGTCGCCGGCGACAGTTGTAACCATCTAATCTATGATTTAAACTACCTATAAACAAAGATATCGTCTGCGATGGCTTTATTGTTTGCTATATTTTATCCTGTTTAGGAAACCTTTGTAAAATCGAAAACCAAAACTATTAATTTCATTTTACCTTTATTTAACCTACATTTGGAAAGCACTATGCCGGATAGGAGGCTAGAAACTAACAAAAGTCTGTTTGAGTAGTAAAATAGTTTAATTTATTTAAAGAATATGTTAGGTTGAAGTGTCATCAATATTTAAAAAATTATAAAAAAATAATATCTGACAATATTCAACACAACCTCATTTCTTCACCGGATGTGTAGCCAATGGATCTATCATGCAAAAATAAGTTAGAACATGAAAACGAACCTACAAACGAATATGGAGTAGTCATTTCGAGAGCAATTAGACAACAAAGAGAAAAAGAAGAGAAGAAAAAAAATTAGAATCGATAGGAGCAACAAGAACTTTATTAAAATTATAAGGAAGAAGAGTAAGGTAAAAACATAAGGCTCCATAAAAGATAAATCTAAGCTAAACTAAGATAAAAGCTAAAAAGCTAAATAAATGTTAGGTATTTTGTTTGTGAATTTCCTTCTTCTATACTTAATCTATCATTATATAGAAAAAAAA
>SOPF01021744.1:0-54334 GCA_012979155.1 Hypericum perforatum
TATTATTATTATTATTATTATTATTATTATTATTATTATTATTATTATTATTATTATTATTATTAATATTTGCAAAACCACCGAGAACATTTGAAAATTTGTTAATTTCAGTTAAAAGTTATATTATGGCCCAGTTTATAAGGTGACCAAGCTTGGTTAAGGCATGAAGTCGCATTTTGATCATGAATTTGAAAATTTTGATTAATCTAAAATAAACGTATGTCAGATGTTTGTTTGTGTGTCACCTACCCAAAAAAATATATTTGTGTGTTAGTGGACTGGAAATTTGAGAAACTAATTAATATTTGCTAATTCGCTGTGAACAACCAAAGAAAAAGAATGTAATTCTTGCTACAACATACCTACTAGTTGACCATGTTGCCCTGATATGGTTATATTAACTTTAAATTACTTACTCAAACGAGGATGAAATTAATTAAGTAATGTTCATGGAAACTAATGTCCATGAACTACAGACTCCATCCGTGGAGAATCTAACATACAGTAGATCGGAACATGTTGCACATAGATTAAAATAGTAGGCACATCCCGTAAATATACTAATAAAAGTTTCTAAAATCAAAATAGAATGAGTAAAATTTACAAGAACTGCCATTAGTTTAGGAAATTTCTAATTAGTGTTGAGATGGTTAAACATAGCTAGTTACACTTACATTCAGACCATATTAAAAGCTTAATACATGAGAAACTGATTCACACATAGATTATAGGAAACAAATTTTCATGAACCTGTAGACTCCATTCCTGAAAAAACATATTAACATAACAAGTTCCATGTTCTATCCATGAACCTCACACAACTCAAGACATAGACTTCAAGAGAGACACACCTAAAATAGAAATCCGATATATCCGAATTTTCAACAAAAAGATCAATGAAAGACATAGACATTGTACTCAACAACGGCATCTCCATTGGTGGAGTTGTAGCTATAAGTACTGGCCTGAGCATATCCACTAGAGATCCTAAAAACCCCACTTCCTCCGACCACCGGCATCTCCCTCACCTTATCAAACACCTTGTTCCTCCCAAGAACCGTCACGTAGCTCCCATTGTACACCTCATCGAGCAACACAATGTTCATGGACATGAGCAGCCCGGCCTCGCCCTGGGACGCCTGACCGTAGAATCCCTGCGCTCTTCCCACCAGCTTCGACCCCATCTCGGGGCCCTCCGTCAGGGGGTCATCGATCATGCTCACGGCTCCGAACCCGGCCGGGCTGGACCCCGAGGGGGGTTTGACTATGGCTGAGGCTGTTGGCTGAGACCCGCTATAGATGTCGTGCATGTAGAAGTGGAGGTGGGTCAGGTTTTGTTGGGATTTTCTGTATTGGTTGGGGTCTAGGCTTGTTGCGAATTGTTGGTCTCCTGCTTTGGCTTGGTTGGTGATGAGGGGAGAGAAAAGGGTTAGAAGAAGGAAGAGAAGGAAGTTGGATGCCATTATGGGAATTATATGATAATCTTGGTTCAACAATAAGCTCAAAGCTCTATTTAACCTTTTGGAAGAGATGAACCAATGGGCTAGCTAGTGGCAGATGTCGTGTTGTCAAGAATTTTCTAAGGTGGTTGTAACAACACTCTGAACGTTTTTATAAGTTTTTCTTATTTAAAATAAGTTGTTATTTCCTGTTAATTAATTTAATTTGAATTATCATTATGAATAAGGTTCACCTAATTTTTTAGAACATATCTTATTGAGAGAATTATTTTTTATATAAGTTAAGTATAGTCCCCTGAGTCGGCCACTAGATAGCTACATCATAATTACCATTGATATTGCACAAAGATATCAGATAGCTACTGATCGTAATTACAAATCAAAATACACCTAAACCAAAAGTGCCCCTGACAACCCACATCGCCATGTGCATATACCAATCATATGTCAATTCAGCATAACAATCGAATCTTGAGAGAATTTCAAATTTGGATCACAATACATTAAGCATATACTTATTGAGAATGATTATTTCAGATTCGAAATGTGTATATTCTTATAATGGAGTCGCAAATAATTATTTAACGTTGTTATATTTTTAGTGATTTGAACTCTTGATTGAGTTAAATTATGTTTTTTTCTAGTTAGTCACGTAGTTTTTTTATGAAGGATTCAATATATTTCCCTTGTTCTTTGTTTCCCTTTTTCTCAGGAACATTATTTTAGCCAACATTTTTCTCCTATGTAATAACTAATCGTATGCAATGGAGTTGCTTATAATCTTAAAATAGGCATTTATGGGCTTGCAACCAATTAGATGCTGTTTGGGCTATACATGATAACAAGTTATGGCGTATAGCCAAATAACTGGGCCTGCTTACGGGTTCGCTACGAAAACACTTTGGAATTCAAAATCAGTTTTTTTTATTATCAATAATTCAAAATCGGTTTCCACTTTCCACCTGATCATAATAGGTATGGACTAATGTTACACACACATTTCAAATTGGTAAAAAATACTTTTCCCTATGAAAAAATTGGCAAAAAAAAAAAATTTAAGTTACAAGTTTGCAAAAGAAAAAAATAGGGCATACTAGAAAAGCTATTCTTAAATAAGATTTAATAATATATGATTTTGAATATTATAAATTTAAGGAATATGTTAATATTATTTGGTTTTATGTAAATACTATTTGATTTCACTTTTTAACTTAGGTGACCGCAATTTTCAATTTTGATACTTTTGGTGACAAATTTATAACCAGAGCTCATTTTGTCGCGATTGACATTTTTATGGATATTTATGCTATTGTCATGTCATGTTTCTATATCTTAGGTAGCACCCACAGAAATACACCAATTTGATATATTTTGGAGATTATAGGTTTAAGATGATTTTTTAAAATATTTCTCTATCGTAAGTGGTGCTCATGTGGATACACCAATTCTCGTAAATTTTGGAGATAATGGAGTTAAAAGTGGAATTTCTTTGCTTTTCCCTACCAAACACCATCTATGATAAATAAATATGATATGGCACTAGTGTGGACAATCATGAAAATGTTAACTAGGAAAAAATTAACTCAAATTAGAGCTTTCTCACTTAAAGTGTCATATTTGAAAAATTCTGTCACTAAAAGTTTCAAATTTGGAAACGTCCATTACTAAAAGTTTATATTCATATTACATAAATCCCAATTTACAACATCATTTGAATACTACATTCGTTTAAGTAATTTTTTAATACAAGATGATGATCACAAAAATTATTTAAAAATAATTAAGAAAATAGATGATGATGATGATGTCAATTTTACCAAATAAAGAAGTATAATACAAAATAGTGTTTTCAAATATTTTTTGAATTCATAAAGTATGTTAAAATTATTTTATTTATTTTAGAAAATAAAAATTTTATGCAAAAATTTGGACCAATATTTAAGACTAATTTTTGTTGATAGGTTATCATATTTTGACACTAATCTCAACTCGAGACTAGAATAAATTATTATGACATCTCTCGTGGTTATCTAAATTTACGATTTCATCCTCCTTTTATAAAATTAATTTTTCTAGTACTAAAATTTGAAAACATTATATGTTTTAATCCCTTGACTCGAAAGATCGCTTAAAAAAATAGAGAAAAGTACAATTTTAGTACCTGCTATTTCACGCTTTTTGACATATGATCCTGTAGTTTAAAATAGATGGGTGGGATTTATAAAACTTATTAGTTATGTTATTTTTGTATTGAGAGACAAGATGACAAACTATATTATATTTTTTATAGGTAAAATAATGATCTTATAGATAGTGCATAATTGTTTTTTAAATTGTGATTGCTATACTCGTTAAATTTCTATCACAATAAAATTTAATGTACGAAAAATGAACTAGAAAAAATATTACGATAAAGAAGAATCTCGGGATGATGTTTTTATTGCTAAAATTAATTGGTGCATTGTGAGTTGTATTGCATGGGTAAGTATGAAGTAATAGGGTGATCTTTGTTGTTACTAAAATAATAATTTGTTAAGGAACCAACAAATGGATTCTAGTCCAATTAATTAGAACCTAACCAATCTCATGCATCGGCCAATTTAATAGCACCTTCCAATAATTTTCCAGTCCAATTTGTTCCACAGCATCCGAAAGTGTACGAATCCAATTTAGCACAGTTCAGTAAAGCAACCAAAGATTGACCTTCCGCTGGTGGAAAATTCTATATTTCACCAACTTTCACTTGGTAAACTCATTTGTTAAATGATAATTTTAAGATATATAAAAAATATTTATTTTATTTCCTATATTTTATCATGATGAAGCATATTTTGCTTGGGCAAAATAATGAAATGGAAAGTTCTTCTACCTTGGATGGTTCTAAATTAAGCAAAGAATAAAGAAAAGATGAAGGAAAAGAATAGCCCATCTCGATCCACAAATCATCCAGGATCAGGGTTATAAAAACCGACCCAGAGGTCGACCCAGATTTGGATCTGACTCCGGGTCAACCGGTCCGATTGGCATAACCATCAGTCGGATTGGAATTATTTTTTCTTCATATTTTAATGTAATTTTTTGAAATATAGATAGGTATATAAGAAAATAATCTACAAATTTTACAAAAAATATATAAAAATATCAAAAAATTTTGGTCGAATTGCCCGGTTCGACCAGAAATTCGGCGGTTCACAAGGTTACCATTTTTTCATGTAAACCCGAGACGTTCTGGGTCACGATTCATGGTCCGACCGGTCAGACCACGTTGTTTAAAACCTTGTCCAGTATACCTGTGCAAACTGGTCCCCTCTACATCAGGACACTTGTATAAAATTCTATAATCATTTTGTGTAACTTTTCAATTAATATTTTTATCATATTTGTACATGAAAATGAAAATGAGGAACTGGTTTTCTCCTCCCAAAACACTCTCCAACTTGGTTAACCACACAAGTTTTCTCATCATATCATAAAAATTAATGGTTCAAACGTCACGAATTTACGGGTCTGTCACAAGCTGCAGGTTGGATCAGCTAGCTATCATTAATTAGCATGTTGGACCATCAACTACTTCTAAATCCTTGTCCTATTTGGTAGTTAAGTTACGTGTCTTGTGCCTTAACCATAAGAAAATCACGTGTCATTGCGTGGAAGCAACATGTAACGAAGAGAGAAATGCAAAAATCGAAATTAATGTTCTAATTTTGACGAGAAAATGAACTGCCCGATTTGATCGATTGCAAGAAATTTTGACCAAAGAATGTCAAATGAACACAAGGAAAAGGTGACAGTCCCGGTGGCCGTGAGGTCAATTCCGTAAGTTGATCAAATTGATTTCTTAATTTTGGCTGCTGCGTCCTCACCAAGAAGGTTCTTTGAAGGACACGAGCCTCCTTTATTAGCAGCCAATATAAAAAATAAATATGCTTCAAGAGTTAAAGAAGTCTCTTAATATGTAACCATAAAATCAGAAGATTTTATTGACCTACGTACGTATTAATTGGTGTTTAGATTGGGCTACCATAAGAAGCTTCTTTATACCGAGTTCTAGTGCAAACGCATGCATATCAAGTACTTCAATTTTTTTTTCACCAAAAAAACAAGTACTTCAATTTTAGATGTCTGATTAAAATATTATTATGGCTTAACATATAAAAAAGGTAAGTTTAACAAAATAGCATTACTTCTACTAATAATATTTAGATGGACCATAAATAAATTTATTTTATCTGAACATCAGAATTTCGAATTCCTCCTAACTATATTCAATCAGATTATCAAATTAAAATTTTTATTAGTTAATTCAGTGAATACTTAGATACTAACTCATATAAAAAAACTAAAATTGTTAGCTAGCTAGCTGATAAGTTGACCTGACGCCAGTAAAATTTCATTTCCTTATGTATTCGGCAAATCAGTAAGCGCTTACGAAATGGTTTATTATAAACGTCACCGAATCATAGATAACACCATCCAAATTGATTTTCACTTGCTAGCCCATCGCCGCCGTTAAAAATTAGCTAGTCAGTGCCAAATCAAAAATAATTTTTTCATAGACCAATTACTACCATAACTTTATTTAGTCAATTGCTCTAATCTTTAAAGTGTTAGACTGAATAATAAAAAAGGCCAAAACTCCTGGTGTATTAAACAAGAACAATAACGTCAAATGATATATATCAAATCAATTCATTGGTTGGGTTGAAAATCGATGGAATGAATGTTTTGGATAAATTTTGCTTGGCTCTAGAAGGTTGGTTGCGTAGCTTTTCCCGTTTTTTCCGACTAATTATAATATAAGGAGCTGGTCAACGATTGAATTCTCTCAATCGCTTAAAAATTTCTCCTCCGAAGTCTCTAGACATGAGAGAATTTCAAATCTCCATAATCCCACCTTAAAAACCCTCATCCTCCCCACTCTCCACCTCAGCTCCCTCTTTTCCTTGCATAACACTCAACACAAAATTTCCCTTCCTCTCTCTCTCTCTCTCTCTATACTTGTTTCTCTTTCTCTAAACTCCAAGTCTCCAATGGGAACTTTGGTTGGCCACGTAGCACCAGGGATGGGCTTCTTCTTATTGGGGCTATGGCACCTCTTCAACCACACTAAGCTCTACGTCAAGAATTCGAACTCGTACATCTCTTCGCCGTGGTTTCCTTCCTCGAAGGTGCGCCACGTGGAGCTCTTCATGATCATGATGGGGAGCTCCATGTCTATCGCTATGGAGCTCTTCATCGGTCCGAAAAGTCACCAACCCCTCGACTCGGACGGGACCATCCCGTCCAACCACCTTCAGAATTTCGAGCACTCCTCCATCTCCATGACTTTCCTCGTCTACGCCACGTTAACGCTTGTATTCGACAGGGTGAAGCCGAAAGCCGAGTACGGGTTGACCCAAGTTCTCGGGGCTCTGGCATTTGGTCAACAGCTCTTTATGTTTCACCTCCACTCCGCTGACCACATGGGGGTCGAGGGACAGTTCCATCTCCTCCTACAGATTGTTATCTTCGTCTCGTTCGCGACCACGCTCCTCGGGATCCCTTACCCGAAGAGCTTCCTCGTCGGCTTCGTTAGGTCGGCCAGCATTCTCTTCCAAGGGGTCTGGCTCGTTGTCATGGGGCTGATGTTGTGGACACCTTCGTTGGTCCCTAAAGGATGCTTCATGAACCATGAGGAAGGGCACGACGTGGTGAGGTGCTCGGACGACATGTCGCTTCATAGGGCTAGAGCCCTCGTCAATATCCAGTTCAGTTGGTACCTCATCTTTGTGACCATCTTGGTAGTGTGGTTCTACTTGGTCATGGAAAAATTGTATGGGGAGAAAGTCGGGTATAGTTCTTTGACCAAAGAGGGTAAGGGGTTCTTCGACAAAGAAGAAGACGAGGAGGACGAGAAGTTGGAAGAGATGGAAGCGCAGAAAAAGACGGCCAAGAGCTTCGTCCAAATGGGAGGAAGACACCTTCCTCCCATTGACATTGAAAGGTGATGAGAGGTGTTGGAGAAACAAAATTCCTCCCATTGACATTGAAAGGTGATGAGAGGTGTTGGAGAAACAAAAGTAAAGAAGAAGAATTAAGTTTTTTTTAATCTCTGCTATTTATAATCATTATAGTTGATCATTGATAAAATTTGGATTTAGAAGTGTGTACAAAATTTAGGAAAGGTCAACTGTATAAATAGAAATGTATCTAGCAATTGGGTTGGGAATTTAATTAATTTGGTGTGGAATTAAATCAGTTATTTGTAATTTGGCTTTGGCCTCAAAGGCTTGTAGCATATTGGTTATTACCAAGTGTTTTCTTTTGTACAATAAGGTTTCGTCCTAGAGCAATTAAGCTGTTCTCTTCTTTTTTATATGACGGAAATTAATCTGTTTCTCTTTTGGCACATTTCTACGTCTAATGCCCAGTTTTTCTAGCTAAATATTTTTAATTATTCTCATGCGCAAATTCATAAAATATTTATTTTTTTATGCAAACTCGACATCTTTAATCACTATATTATTTTTTTACCGATTAATCTAGTTAAATTAGTGGTCCCGTAGGCTAAAGTATTGATTGGGCTAATACATCGATTGTAGTTTTGTTTATAGCACCTTCTACTTGAATTCACACTTGATTAACTAATTCAGATTAATTAAGTCAAATTGAACTTTTGTAAAAAATTTAAATGTAAAAAAAATACTCTTAAGAAATATTCTAATGACTCGCACTCCAAACATATTGGTTTAACTATACAAATTTGTTACAAATTATTTTAAATATTTATTAATATAATTTAATTATAGAATAGTCGTGATAAAATGGATATGTGAAACACATAATGTGAAACTCATTAATCGCCGGGCACACTAAGCTATATTTAGATAGGAAGGAATAGGTGTGGCCGAGTGGGCATACCAACGTATAGTGGAGGGGATCGTTAAGGGACGGACAGGTCATTGCGTAATATATATTTTAGTTCATAACAATTTATTATCCCCACCTACATATTTCTTATGCTACCATATATATTCTAATTGTTCATTTCCTAATATTTTTTTTAATATAACATTTCCCTTTCAGTTGCGTCATCCTCGTAGAAGCAATTTTTAACTATTTTTTCTATTAATTTTCTGATATATGGCATCCTGATTATGAAATAAGAACAATATGGTGTAAACACAGTCCGTGACTATAAAAGGTGTTCTATTAATCGCGTTTATGAATTTTAATTAATATTTGAGCCAACTTTTACTGGTTTAAGAATTTTTTTAATAACATAAAAATTAGCCTAAAGTTATAAACGATGTTTAATGTCAAGTAATTATCAGACATTATAATTATTTCTAATATTTATCTTAAAAAACAACACAAAATAGTAGTAGGGCTAATTTTCTTTGTTAGAACATTACTTCTTATTGTTAAAACATTTGAATATATAAAAGTTGTAAATATCCTTGTTTAAAACAATGTTCATATTGTTACTTAAAGTTGAATTAATCAATATAATAAATCAAAAACCAAAAAATAAAAATTAATAATAATGGCCCCACCCCTAGGAGTATTTTTGTACGTTCCGGCTCTTTATTCGTATAATAATAGGCGTTCAAGAAACGATTCTTCCAATACATTTCGTCTATTTGTTTAATTGTCCTTTTCTTGAACGTGCAAAACACGGTGTTTAAATTAAAATGATATCTAGATTGATACTTTGTGTACCTTATTACTGAATTTTTTTTTGTGGTTCCGAATTTTGATACTTCATTTTAATACCTGGATTATATATGATTATATATTCTAGAATTCGGTCTTTCAATGATGTACTATAATTAATCAAGTACTGCACCGAATCTATAATTTTTTTTAGATACTATTCTAATATCTATTCTAATACCTATTCTATTACAACGTGCCAAGAATCGAACTCTGGACTTCCCAAACTTCTCCCCACCCTTATGCCGTTGGACCGAATCTATAATTTATGTAATCTCTTTTCTCATATATTTTTATTCAGATTTATTACAATGATTAATTTAGATATAAATTTAATAAAACTTCTTAAAAGTGAGAAATTTCAGTCAGCAGGTTTGTTGTGTAATAACTAAATAAGTATTCAAGATCATTAGTAGAATAACGTTATCTATTGTCGGAACTCGGAAGATGCTCTTGGGCCTAGAAGGAGGCCCAATAGTCTGAATATGTTTTCAGTTTTTCTTCTTCTTGGCCCAAAAAAATAAGAGGACTTCCCACCAAAACGCAGCGTTTCATTAACACCGAAAGCTTGAAGAAGAAGAAGAAGAAGAAGAAGAAGAAGAAGAAGGGTATGGAGAAGTCGGAGCAAGATGATGAGCCACCGAAGAAGAGGCCCCACCTCAGCTCTCCACTTTCCCCGTCCATGTCTCCCAACGCCAAACACGTAAACCTCTTCTCTTCAATTTATTATTTAATAATTTGTCTCTTTTTTGCTCTTCAACTTCTATGTAAATTTCAATACTTGGGTTACTTACCGATGTGGTAATATCGGAAAATTGCTGCCGGCTGTCGTTTGGAAGATGGGTTCTTGTTTGTTTGTTTGTTTGTGTCTCACGTTAGTTGATGATGGTTCGCTTCTGTGTGTTGTCTTTGTGAATGGTCAAAATGTTTTTCTGGTCTCACTGGTTTGTTGTTCTTTCTATTGCATTAGTTTGATGTTTCGGATCTCCAGTTCGAGAACCAAAAGCTCGTTCACCTGTCCGAGACGAAGAAGCAGGAGATGCATGATCTTGAGGGGAAGATTCAGGTACTCAAGGACAAGCAAACTTCGTATGACGATGAGTTGATTTCCTTCAACCAGACATGGAATCAGGTCTGTTTTGGATACCGTTTCTTGCCAGCTTTTCCAGTTATTTTGGTGTATCTTTCTGTTTTTCTTTATGTTCATTGGTGCATATGCGCATTTATTCGTGCTTTATTATTTAGTTGGTTGATGATCTCGCTCTGCTTGGAGTGCAAGCTGGAGGAGGACCACATGCTCTACGACTGTTGGATCATAACGACTATACAGGAGGTGCTTGTTGGCAATTTTTTGTGGGATATATGATGAGTGATTGTTACCTTTAATCTTGTGTAAGAGAGTTGGTATTTGTTGAACTTCCATTATGTTTCATATTTTCTTTTCATAATTAATTGACTTAAGAAACTCTCTAGGTTCTATTCCGTCCTGTTCTGCAGAGGACATGTTTCTCTGCAGACTCTTGGGGGTGAATACCATTCAGAGGAATGGAAGCAAGGCAACTGAAGGATTTCTTGAAGAATCCCTTGCTTCACGACAATCTGCAACAATGGACTTGGTGAAATCTATTAAAGTCAGCATCAATTCTCAGAGAATGGAAACTTCCAGCATAGCTGAGGCGCTTCGTGGAAATTCTTCCTTGGAAGGTCCGCACGAAACAGTGAATTGATATTTAGTTTCTGATTAAGTATATGTAGGCATTTAGTTGTTGCCGTACGGTTGCCGTGGTGCCTAGGTATTAATATGTTTCTATTGGTTTCAGATACCCTCACCCAATTGTCTAGAATTGATGACATGATGAAAGCAGAGGCAAAGAATCTGCAAGAGGTGCTCGATGTGCTCTTCACAAAGCAAAAAGAGTGTGCTGAGATGATTCGGAGCTACGAAAGCACCCATGCAACAGAGGAATCTGAGATAAGGCACCTTGAAGGTTGACCTAGTT
This sequence comes from Hypericum perforatum, assembly GCA_012979155.1. Taxonomy (NCBI): domain Eukaryota; kingdom Viridiplantae; phylum Streptophyta; class Magnoliopsida; order Malpighiales; family Hypericaceae; genus Hypericum; species Hypericum perforatum. The sequence goes on from SOPF01021744.1 coordinate 11,156, forward strand.
GTCTGAAATTGTTATATTTGTTTCGAGTACATTTCTTATATATAGAGTACCGAGGAGAATTGGAAGAAAGCAAAGCCACCTTTCTTTGAAAATAACGAGCGATTATTGACCATGTATATGCTTTACCCTATGTGCTTAAAGGTAATTTAGATGAGACCACGGTTGAACTGGAAGAAACAAGGAGAAAGCTGGTAAATCTGAGGATGGAGAAGGACGCTGCTACTGAATTACATACCCCTACAGGAACTACCGCAAATGGAAGTTTATCTCCTGAAAAGCCAGCAGATAGGTCCAAAGGTTTAAGGGAATTGAAAGAGTCAATCGATGAAGCAAAGGTGCTAGATCACTTATTGACATATAAAATCTCCCCTCTCTCTCTTTCTCTCTATCACTGCCTCTGACCAAAAGTATATCATTTTATTACAATTATAGATCTTGGCAGATGATCGCCTTTCTGAGCTTCAAGAAGCTCAAGCAGAGAATGAAATGTTATCAAAAGAATTGGAAGACCTCCAGGTATGGTATCTTGTTGACTAAGATAATGGCCATATTTGCTCTTTAAATCTGTTAAATCATTTATTTTAATTTGTATTTGCGCAGAATACAATGAAGGACGATAAACACATACTCTCTTCCCGTCTTTACACTTTAGTAAATGATCAAGTTCAACATTGGAGTGCTGAAGCAGAGAGATATAAAATATCGACTGATTCTTTACAGGTTCTTGAATTGCTGTAATTTTTGGATGTGCGTTGGACTTTCGCGATTCTTTCTCATCTTTCCTAATAGTGCAATATTATTTCAGTCAGACAGATCTTTTGTTTTGGGAAGAGAGAAGGAAGTGAATGCAAGAATGGAGACTGCAGATGCAGCACGTAATGCCTATAACATATCTGGCTCTAAAGTTGAAGAGCTTGAGCTGCAACTCAAGAATCTTATTAAGGAGAATAATGATCTTGAGATCGAAATGGAAGAAGCAGTACAGGATTCGGGTGAATTTTCTTTTGGCTACTGCTATTTCTTGCTCTTGGAAACCTAGAGGTGGATCTTGTTAGATTTATCTTTTTTTGCCAAGGGGATCTTATTAGATTTATCCAATACAGGAAGAGAAGATATTAAGGCAGAGTTTCGAATAATGGCATCGGCTTTATCTAAGGAAATGGGTGTGATGGAAGCTCAGGTGAACAGGTGGAAAGAGACAGCCGACGAAGCAGTTTCATTGCGCGAAGAATACCAAACATTAGAAGCCTCATTAAGTGAGAAGGTGATTTTATTTTTTTTCTTCCCGCTCTTGTTCTTTTCCTAACTCTGCCGGCAACAGCTGGTGAAGGAAATTGGGAATTCGATTAAATCAAGCTTGTCACTGTCTTCCATTTGTTTCTGCATTTGTTCCCACCATCTGAATTCCCCTTGTTGTCTTCTAGCAGTAGGCTCTTTCTTAGGCATCTGCTATTCCGAACTGCATCTGTAGTGGTCGTTTTTGTGCCTTGATCGAAACCGAATGCCGTTAACGAGGGGTACTTCCCCCGGTCTTTATTTTTCAGACTCGTGACATGTTGCTTTTGTGCATGCCTATTGATCCTGATGCAGATTGATGAAGAAAGAATGTTAATGGCCAAGTGTGCTGAGCAGGATGAACAAATCAAATCTCTCGAGGACATGGCAAGCAACTCCTCTGAAAAGCTTCTTTTCTTTCTGTCACACTTAAATCTTCTCAATATTTGTTGTGTGAAGTATTTTTTTCCTTCCATGGGTACACTTTTAGTAACTGACGTTGAACATGGTCCAGATTGAGAAGGCTCGGAAGGAAAATCTGGAGAACCAATTAATCTTGGAGATGTATATGCAGGAAGGCCATGACAATAGGTGAATTTTTTTCTTAGTATTATTATATTATTGTTCCTCTATCAGAAATGCCTAACTTGATATTTGGAAATCATGCAAGCCTCGTAACACAGTCATGTTATGCAAGCATAGCCTGTGAATACAAATTTATACGATAGGTTATTATTCATTCAATAGGCATAGACATCTGGAAAAATTTTAAGGGATAGGGTTTCTGAGATAGTTTCATGGTCATTTATTGAAGTTTTAGTACTTAGTAGAGATGATGGACAATTTGGCTTAGGTGCGAATTACTCTTGACTTGCTTGGGGTTTGTCATATTTTCTTTCTTTAATTTGAAGAGGCTTCTGAACATGCATTATTTTCTGATTTTCATATTCGGCCAGAGATGTACAGGAAATCAGAGAATCTGAACGCCGTGCTCACCAGCAAGCCGAGATGTTAAGGAAAGCTCTAGAGGAGCATAGCCTGGAGTTGAGAGTGAAAGCTGCAAATGAAGCTGAAGCTGCTTGCCAACAAAGGCTTGCCAATGCTGAAGCGGAGCTCGCCGGATTGAGATCTGAACTTGATACAACTGATCGGTTAGTATTGTTGGATGGTACTTTCTTTTTTACTTTGGCATATTGGTAGCTGTATGTCATGTAGGAAGACTTGTTAGCTATTTGGTTTCTTTTCATCTTCTCGTTCCCCATCTTCTGTTATTCTTGAATGGGAAGTCTGCTGTTTGTCGTTGACATACAGTTATCGAACCAATGAGCTGGAAGATGTACTTTTTAATCCCAACATTACATTTTTTTACTTTGTAGTTTGATGGTATGGTGCGCCTATCTACTCATTCGGCTGTAACATAGCTACTCTGATAACATGATGAGAACTAAATTGCGTGTGCTTTTATTAGCCTTTATTACTGCTCCGTGGCTAATTTGTTTCTCTATTTCGCTTCTTCGGTGACCAGCTTATACAAAATTAAATAGTTTTCCAGCAGTAGGTTGTAACTCTCTACTTGTCAAAGTAATTGCTTTTGTAGGGGTGATAATATGTTGTTTTATCTCTTAAATGCAGAGATGTTTTGGAGGTTAAAGAAGCCATTAAAAGTAAAGACAGGGAGGCTGAAGCTTATATATCTGAAATTGAGGTCATCCCTTGATCCCTTCGCTTTCCTTGTACACAGTACTTGGTTATTTCCAACTTCTTCTCTGTTTCCATTGTTTCACTGCCTGAACTCTGGCTAATATCTCACCACTTGTACAGACAATTGGCCAATCGTACGAGGATATGCAGTTGCAAAACCAACGTCTGCTACAGCAATTGGCCGAGCGAGATGGCTACAATCTTAAGGTTTATCTGCAGCAATTCTTATATTTCGGGGGTCTACCATACCCATAGCAGGGTTGCTAATGAGTGGTATATTCTACCTTGCAGCTTGTTTCCGAGAGCGTGAAAATGAAGCAGGCACAGAATGCTCTACTAAATGAGAAACACGCGCTGGTGAAGCAACTTCAACAATATAACACATCACTGGAAGCAATGAAGTCGAGGATTGTGCAGAGTGAAGAGCAGGTGGTCCTTTGTTTCTTTTTGCTCAGTTAGCCTTTTTTCCCCTCATAATCCATCAACTCTTATCGGAAAAGATCAACTCTTACAGATGAAAGCTCACCTGGCTGAAGGAATGAAATACACTGACGAAGGCATACAGCTTGCTCTTGCCAATGAAATTGCAAAATGGGAACTCATGGATGCCGAGAAGGAGTTGAAATGGCTTAAGCATGCATTGGCTTCTTCCGAGAAGGAGGACGAGCAGATGCAGAAAAAGATAGAAGACTCCCACCAAGAATTGGAACTTGAGAAGTAGGTTTCTGCTCCTTCCCTATTGTTTCGATGCTACTTTGATCTGATTCAACAACTATCTTTTATTGATGACCCAGAAGCGAGAAGTCAAAGCTTGAAGAAGAGCTGAAGGAGCTCAACGACATGGTTGTTAAATTGACTTCTGAAACTGGCGAGGCTGCTGTGCAGCAGCTTCAGGATGAAATCAAAGATTGCAAAAGTATTCTCAAGTGCAGCGTCTGCTCAGACCGGCCGAAGGAGGTACATCTCTGCTCTCTAACCAGAGCATCGATGACGACGACGACGCCTTTTTTGTTCGACTTGCATTCGTCTTATCATTATCGGATACTAATCAAGTTTTCACGTCACGTTTTCGGCAGGTTGTCATAGTGAAATGCTACCATCTATTTTGCAACCCATGCATCCAAAGGAACTTGGAGATCCGACATAGGAAGTGCCCCGCATGTGGAACGGCATTCGGTCAAAACGACGTTAGATTTGTCAAGATATAGGAAAAACTTCGATGCTCCTTGGTTACAGTTAGTATAGAAGAACGTAACTGAAATTTCATTTATTTGTAACATCTTGGGGCTGACTGATCGATCACTTCTTGAAACACTCAATACTGATTTGTTCATCCAAGAAACAAATGGCATTTTCCTTGTGCTTTGACATGTTGCTTCCAACTGGGCCTACTCTTCAAGTCGTTGCATTTCTTTATAATAAAATGTGTAGCTACGTCAGCTTCCGGAGAGTGGCTCGGGATGGTTTTCTAGGATCAACAAATAAACTATTTTAACATATAACTAGGTGAACAATTAAATTACAATTGTCCAAATTAGTAAATGTTCAAATTATTATATTTGTTGTGAATTTTATGGAATATAGACAATATTATTAAATAGAGAGAAAGAGAGTAGGAGGGAAGAACATGAACTTTTCATTAATATAAGAAAAATGTGTACATCAAATAGAAATACATGAATCTATTTATATGCTAAAAATATAATCAACCTATAACCCACTAAACCCACTAACTTTATGGAAAAATGAAAAAGTGGAGAAGTAAATAAGAGAATGATAAAAAGTAATGGATAAAAATCATGAGAAAATGACATCCACAATTAACAATTCATAATAATATTAGAATATTACAAACTATTTTGTGAACAATCTATTATCACGGTCCGTCTTGAGGTAGGAGACAGGGAAGGGAAGTTGATAAGTGGGGTGGTGGGCCCCACTTCTGTGCATTACGTGGCTTGGATAAGATGAAAGAAAGAAAGATGGTACATTTGATTGTATCCAAAACAAACAGAAACCAAAATGATACAATACAATGTCCTTGTCAACCTGGCATTCTTTATCCCAAACTAATTAATTCTAGTTTAAATAAAATCAAAATTCTCCTAGTTCTCAAACTTATAACTTTCCTCTATGAAAAAGTCTGAACAAATCCGTAACCCTAATTAGTCCACGAACTCAATACCTATTAATATCTTAACTAGCCAATCCCCAAACTTCACTTAGTTTTCACGTAGTTAACACGTTTATAGAAAGGAAAAAAAACCTATATGCCCACGATAGTCCACCATAATCTGACCAACGAAACGACACCGTTCCTGGGGGAGCCTTGAACATTCAGAATCTGTCTATTTCTTTCCCCAACTGTCTGGACAAAGCCCAAGAAAGAAAGCAAAGCACAGAAAAAAGAACAACACACAGTGAGAAGAAGAATAATGCTACTACTTACTACACTAAGTTCCCAATCTGTCAACCTCATCCCTCCCTTCCAATCCAAACCCCAAGACTCCATCTTTACCCACAACCCAACTTCACTTCTCCTACCCAGATCATCTTCCTTAAGCTTCAACCCTTTTAGCCACCCAGGATCCAGGGGAGGCTGGACCCAGAAGAAGCAGCACACTTGCAGAAAGTTGAGAACTTGTGCAGGGTTTCTGGTGCAGGCTTCACTCCAACAGAGCCCCATCTTGTGGGCTGTGAGGCTTTGTGTCTTTTATGCACTCCTCAAGGCTGGTATAGCTGGATCAAAGTCTAACCCTTTTGTGGCTGGTAAAAAAAACTCCAAACCCTCTTCTCCTCATTGTTTAACGTGAATTACTATTTGTTTCTTTTTTTTTTTTATAAAAAAGGTAATTGTTATATTTGTGAGGGCTTTATTTGATAAAAAGATTTGATTTTTCTTTCTGGAGGGTTGGAGGGTGATGATGATGATGTTGGTGGAAGTGGTGATTTGGGGTTCTCCCAATGGGGGGATGCTATACGCGGCAAACCAGGTGGGTGAGCTACTACTTCTCTGTTATGTCTATTTTATGTTTTTCCCTTCCTTTTCTCTGTCTGATGATGTTCTTGGATGTTACTTCAACACCTGGTTCGAAGCTAGTTGTTGTTCTTTAAGTCTATGAGCCATTTTTTGTGGTTTTGTAAGAGGACTTGTTAGCGAGTGCTTGCTTGCTTGCTGTTGTGGTTTCTGCAGAGAAGGAAGCAGCGGATAAGAGTAAGCTGGTGAGCAAATGGCATCCTACAACCAAGGGGACTCTGAAGAGGAACTACAAGGTGCCTTCCAAATCTGAAGGGCAACGCCTTCTCAGAGCCGTTGCATCTTTGCTTTCCGAGGACGATCACTTCCTAGATGCTGCGACTCACAAGGTAAAGAAATAGACTACGAAACTGGTGGTGTCAAGTGTGGGAGAATGCTACCGGAGCTGGATTATATAGAGTATTTTTCGTGCGTTGCAGGGTTGTCAAATTAGGAGGCAGAATGCTCACGGCGAAAGTGTGTGCTGCAACAACGTGAGGGCTTTGTTCGATGAGCTTCCAACGCCACACATAATCGTAGAGATCACTCCGTTTCCAGCTGGACCTCTGACCGAGAACGACTACTTCAAGGCCGAGAAACTCGAGAGGGTCCTCAGGTCCGGTCTTTCTGTTTGACTTCCATGGAGTAACGAACGCTCCTTTGTGCACAGTTAAACTTCCCTTTGTACCATATAGAATTATGAATCGGATCCTCTCCTTTCCTTCTTCCATGAAAGACTTTTTCTTTAACCGGCTGCATTGAAATAGTTGTTCCTGTCAGCTTTTATGTCATGGTTCTCTTCTTGGCACGAACTTTATTCCCAAGCTTCAGCATTTGGTGTATTAGCTAGGAAACTTGACAAATCAAAAAACCACACGGCAAATAGCCCGAAGCATAGTGCAGAGATGATGCGACCTCTGTTTCATGGTTATGCCTGTCTTTAGCAGTTCTGTTTCATCGGCTTCTAACCAATTTCCAAAAAGGTAATGTTGATATTAACATTGGCAGTCGGTAGAAATAAAGGAAATCTGAATTAGTCTTCCGTGTACACCGAAATACTAGATAATTTCGACCCAAAAACATAGAAAGAAAATTCAGTAGAGAGCCAGCAGAATGAGGTTCTTCACAGCGTGTAATCTCCGGGAAGCTATTATGCTCGACACGAAGAGCTACATGTGCAGACGATTTCCAGCTAACCAACCCTTACAACAAAATGACTTGGCAGATGCAAATTTTAAGACTGAAATGGTCATATTATCATTCTCTAGTGCCTGTAATCTCATCCTGTCATCCAAGATGTCTAAAATACTTGTTATGGTGAAAACAGATTTACTTGACCCCTACAGAAGCCATCAGATCATCGTACTCGGGATCGCTGTCTGTATTCTTGCCCTCGTTAGTTCCATGTTGAAGCTCAGCAGAAGGCGAGAATGGGTCGTATATCTGAGGTCTCCTTGGTCCGGAATCCATAGTGCCTGAAGCCCGAGGATTGTTGATGAAACGTTCAGCTGGACGGACTACATTTCTTCCCCCATGATTGACATGCATGGGAGAACCACCTTGCTGGAACTGCATCGAATTTATAGGCCTAGGAGGAAAGAGACCTGGCAGGTTATGTGGATGAATAGAACCAAAGTTGCTCAACTGCATCTGCCGAACTGCTGGCCCCCCTGAACCGGAAAATGGCGGAAATCTGGGTGGGAACATTGTGCCTGAAGGGTTCCCAGGAAAGTGAGCATTAGGAGGCATGTGAGCTGGCATTTGATTGATATGGTTTCCACCTTGTGGCCTTGGAAACATGTGAGGTTGACCAGATGCATTAGGCATAGCCGGCCGGAATGGTGGGAGGAGGGAATTCTGAGCAGCAGGCTGAATATTCATCCTGGGGAATCTTTGGAAATTGGGATCAGGAGGAGGATGACCCCTGAAGATGAAATCACCAGCTGTTGGTGGTCTAGTGGGTGTAAAATTTGCAGCTGATCCCACTGCACCCACAGCAGATGAAGATTGGATCGGCAGGGGTCTGGAAGATGGACCCATTGGATAGGGTGGACCAGGAGCAAACCCAAAAGGCCCTGGATTATGAGTCATAGAGGATGGTCCTGACGGCAAGCCTGTCGGAGGAACTCCCCGAAGAAGTCCCTGAGATGTATCAATTCGAGGAGCCATTGGCCCCTGTTGGTGTACAGGTGATGGCCTGGTGGGAGTAAACGCAGGCCAACCACTAGAGCTTCCTGTTGGAACAAATGACTGGTTGGATGGTGGCCCTGGTTGAAAACCAGTTGAAGTCTGCTGTAATGCTGGCATTGACGGCCTCACATTTGAGGCGAATTCTGCTGGCACATGTTGGCTATAGGAAATGCTATTCTCTGAAGATGCAACTGGCATTGCACCAAAAAAATTTCTAGGCGGTTGCTGCCTCAGTTGCGGTGTACCCGACAATGAAGGTGCTGGTGGCTGGTGGGATACGAACACTCGTTCTAACCGGTTTTGAGGGTCGATGAAGCTTGAACTCAATGAAGCTTGAGCAGTCATTGGTGGGATCCACGGACCTTGGTATTGAAATTGATCCTGATGGGAAGCTTGCAGTGCTTCAGAAGGTGCCAAAAGTGGAGCAGATGTACCCAAGCTTTGACCAGCAGGATGATCATCTTTTGCAGGATTGTTCTAAATGAGAATTTGATGAATTCCATGGTTAGTGTTAAAATGGTCACTTTTCTGCATGAATCTACCCAACTAGCAAACGTATAAATAAGTAACTGTGAACAAGATAAACTTACTGTTAAAGATGCCACTAGCAACTCAATGACGGCCACTGCCTCGTCAACTTTGTCAAATGTGTCTGCAGTTATGCGGATACTCAGCTCTTTAAAAACAATCTCAGAAGATATCAGATCAGTTGGCGTCACTTCTACCTGCAGAAGACAAGACGGCAGAGAAGAAATTGATTAGGCCGAAATATGAACTATTTCCCGCAGCAAACACAGGGAACAATTATTCTGCCACTAAAACTATCTGAACGGCACTTGCAAAACGAGAAAATTTTTTTTAGAGGAAACGTCTTAATGTCAAGCACAGTGGTTACCTCCTCTTCTGCATCAGCTTTGGTTCCATAAACTTGTATTTTCACCCCAGTTTCCTGGTTCACAAAAGCAACAAGTCATGGGAAGTACAAGTACGGATGATTAATTAGTGACAGCATATTTTCATTAGAGGCATCCACCTTGGTATCCAAATTTACCTTTTCCAATCTTTTCCGAGTCTCGTTTTCAGGTCCAAATATAAGGCCAATGAAATTATGTCCTGGGTACTCTTTAACCTGCAGAAAGCAAAGACATGTCATGGTTAGGCAGGAGCCACCTGTTTACAATCACATGAGTACCTTGGATGCAGTAGAGATAGCATCAACAGAATTAGCAATTAAAGGAAAAGCCAGATCTCCAGGCAAAGTATAATGAAACAAAGTGCAGGGATAAGTTATTGGTCGAATCTTCAAGCCTCAGATATAAACTTCCTTTTACTGTATGCCCCTCTTGTCATGACAAGATCAAGACAAAAGAAAATTCAAAAAAAAAAGCTTACAGGAATGGGAACTTTGGCCTCCTTGAGCAATGGTTTATAATTGGTTGGTGCTTTGTAGTTTGGATTCAGCTTAAGGATTTCACCTGTAAAGATGGCAGAAGTATCACCTGGCTTTGCAGACTAAGTACAAAACAGAACAAGTTTAATGAATGCTAGAGGTCAAACATACCAATGATTTCCCTTTGTTCAAGTTCCAAAAGTTCAGATCTCTGTATCAGCAAATAATTCCCGTAAGAGCTTGAAGACAAATGAGAGTTCAAAAAGAAAATCGACACACATCTGATGAAAATAACTGAAACTGAATGTAGATCTTACTACAGAGTCAATTTGTGGACTGGAAGACAAGGGCTCCCCTTGATCAGCAACTCCCTGATTTCCCTCAGCATCTACGCGTCCTGACTGCAGCAGTGCCGAGATTTGGTCCACCCGAGTCTGCCCAAAATTCTTATATCACTTAATAGCACCTGGAAAGGGAAAGCTTCCATGTGAGCCCTTCACATGGAAGGTGCTAGATTCCAGCACCTATCTGAGAAAATAGGCTCCGTTGCTTCAACCATGGCAATATAAAGCTCATGCAACAAACTAGGGGTATAACATGCTTCAGTCCGCTTTTCATTTCCAGACAAAAAAAAAATTCATATGCAAGGGAGAAACTCGTAAAAAGATTGTAGACTTATAGTTGAATTACTTATCATCAAAACAAAGACAAAATTAACTAACACTATTAGAGATTGTAGTTGAATTACTTATCATCAAAGCAAACACAAAAGTAACTAACACATTTCTTGAAGAAAAGTCCCAACTTTACCTGATAAGCCATTGTTCTTCCCTTTCTAACAGCGGTATCCAGAGTGAGATCAAGGCCCCATCTCGTCTTCCTCCTCACCTGGTTAACATTGTCCTCACTTTCCTCGCCCTGACCTCCAGCTCTCTTACCTCCTCTAGAGATGCGAACCAGCGAGCCAGAGAGCTTGTTTTTGGGTATGACAAACCCGGCTTTCCTCACAAACATAGAGGCCTTGGGACCAGCCGTCGTAGCGGCTGTTGAGGAAGTGGTAGTTGCAGCAGACATCCTGCAAACGTTTAGCTAAACAGACAATCCCGGTGCAACTATTGCAGTCACCAGATCGTCGTCATCCCCAATTAGGCTGCCCCTAAACAACCTACATTCAATCTAACACCATCAGCAAACGCCCACGATTCAATCTAACACAAAGGCAGCGTAATGGGCTCGAACGAAGCAAAGCAAAGAAACCAAACAGTGTAAGAACATAATTTTCACTAAACCCCTTAAAAACACTGAACCATGATCGGGTTCCACTCTGGAAAAACTTAAAATTCAACCAAATACCAAGCTCAAGATTCTTTTTTTTTTCTTTTCAAACCCACCAAGCTAGTGAAATGCGCTCAATAGAAGCAAACCAGATTAATCAAACAGTGCCAACCTAAAATTCAACCCAGACCTTGAGAAAGGTCAAACCTTTAACGAAACCCAATTCCTCATTTTACAAGTTACTTAAAGATCAGAGCTTTTAACGAAAATGGTCGTTTCAAGCTGCTTAAAGATTATAGCTTTATGAAAAACCAAAACACTGAAAGAGTAATACAAATTTGGAAGAAGACAAAGTAAGTTCAAAAGGAGACAGTAGAAAAGTACCTGTAAAGGGGAAGAAGACCTAGGGTTTAAGGTTGGAGAAGTCAGAAGACTGACCAAAGATTAATTTAGGGATTTTGCTCTTTGGTTTCTCTTTTCTCCCTTCCTCTTCGTCTGGGCAAGGACTTAGAAGACAACGTTCTACTGGGCTTTTTTATTGGGTTATATGGGTCGTAAATGGGCCTAATGTTGATACTAGGCAGGGGGATGTCAATTGGAAGGGAATGGCTAGGAGATTTAAAATGAAAATATTTGAAAATATTTTTTATTTATTTTGTGTTCCTTCATGGGAGGAGTATTTTTTTAAAGAGAAAAATGACATAATTCATTAAGTCGGATAAACCAGAAAATTCAGTTATAGAGATGAAATTAGTAAATACATAGATAGAAAAGCAATACATACCCGAGACCTTCAAGGGAGGAGTAGATAGGATCTTAAATGCAAAATGGAGGAGGGATGAAGTTGGTAGGAGCAGCAGCAAGCAAGTGGACTTGTGGACCACGCCATATACAGATTTTAGATATTGATCACTACGTGAGCTAATCATATTCAACATAGATAGAATTACTTAAATTGCATCTTTGTATGTTCATATATAAGCTTTCCCCAAGCTTTTATGAATTGCATTTTCTTGTTAAGGCATTTCACGCTGTGACAAGTTGAACCTCCTAGCATGGTGAAAGGTTGTCACAATTAAGCAAAACATGTTAGATCATCTGCTTCCAACTTCCACCAACTCTACATTAACTCCTCATCCTCCCATTGGGATTATGACAAGTCTTACTAACAGTGTTTCACCACACAAAAAAAGTAGCAACAATAAGATGAAGAAAAATATCCTATTGTCATTACATCACACTATATAATAGAGATAGAGCTTCCTTTTGTCTCATCCTTGACCCTTGTCTTAGAAACTCCTTCCTCTCCTGCCCCGAAGATAATGTCCACCTCCATGTTGACCCTCTTCTTGCTGGTGGTTGCAATATCCCACCAGGGGGGCGCGGACCTGGACCAAGACAGGAGCGAGTGTGCGACGCAGCTCGTGGGGCTCGCGACGTGTTTGCCTTACGTGGGCGGGGAGGCGAAGGCCCCGACGATGGACTGTTGCACCGGGCTGAAGCAGGTGCTGAAGCAAAGCATGAAGTGTTTGTGCATCCTCGTCAAAGATAGGGACGATCCCAGCCTTGGGCTTAAGATTAATGGCACACTTGCTGCTACACTTCCTAGTACATGTCACGTACCCGCTAATGTCTCCAGCTGCATCGGTAAGTTGTGAGCCATAATATATATTATGGTATACACGAACTAATTTATTTTCGAGTTAAGTATGATCGTCATAAATAATTTACGGATGAGTTTGTTTTCTTCAGATCTTTTGCACCTGTCCCCTAACTCTACCGATGCAAAGATGTTCAAGGAATTTGCCAACATCGACGGAGCGAAGACCAACAGCACTTCCGCCGCAGTTACCTCCTCTGGTAATTAATTTAGGACATTATATGTACATTTTATTTTCTATAACAAGTCTTCTTTTGAATATTTGGTATCAAAACGCCGGATTTATTTAAGTATAATTCTTCCAATAATGTTTTAAAAACTTCAACACAGGACCTATTGCATGAATCAAAATTAGTAATAACCACTTCAACTGATTCTGATGCCGCAGGTAGTCAAAATGGAACAAGTAGTGATGCAGTTAAAGTTGGCAGAAATGGGAAATGGAGAAGCACATCATGGTCTACAAGTAGCCTATCACTGATTTTGGGTTCCCTAATAATAGTGTGGACATTCACGTCTTTCGTTTTCTGATGATTGGATTTTCCAAATCATTTTAAGGCTTATCTATCTTCTTCTTCTTCTTTTTTTGGGCACCCTTTTAATGGTATGGTCTTTTAGCTACTACTACAAGTAGTGCTTATACCATTTTGATTCCAACTGTCATGGTATGGCCGTTGCGGGTCGTCACCACCGGGATTAAATGTACTTACTGTGGATGGGCTCATGTTCATCGCCCCACCCATTTACAAGTTGTTGTTCTTCCGTCAGTTTCTGCTTTTAATTATACAATTAAACGGTGTGTCTCGACAGGTAGGTGGTTGAAGATTAAGATCAAGCTCATAATCAAACTCATTATAGTTGTAATTGACCATGTGATAATTTAATTGCTTGCCCATAAAAAAATAATTAAAAAAAATATTACAATTAATCATGTGGTAATCTAAACATGTGTCAACGAAAAAAATCTATCAAAAGTTTGCACAAATTTTGACTTTATTCACGAGTTTGTATAGACTTTGACTTCACTAACATTTCATGACACGAGAATATTCATGCGACCAATGACGGACCATATGATCATCTTAGTACTATATTGACATATTCATATTTATATTCAACTCAAAATTTTAACTTAAAAAAGACTGAATATATAAAGATTTCCATCAAAATAGCTTCCAAACTGCATCATCAAATGACTTCCAAATTAGGAAGAAAATTCAATTTCGTTACCCTTTTTTTTGGTGGAATTTCATTTCCTTACCTAGGAGGGCCAAAAGGACCAACTCCAAGATCATTCACTACACAGAATACAAATGGACAACGGCCAGACACAAGTGGCTTGCTCAAACTATGACATCAGTTGAGATAGATACGTAATTTACATGGCTGTACAGAATATCGTACGTGTATCAACCATCGAGCTGCAACAAAAGGGTCCAAAGAGATGTTTAATCGATGTCATTCGTCTCTAAAAAGTTGCATTGAACGTAGATTTGGAGTTTGGAAAGCGATATGGAAAGTATTAAGGGTTATGCCACCTTTTTTTTAAAGTTTTCAAATAAATATAGCATTAGTGCAAAGTAAGAATTAATTTTATTAGATATATATTAAAGAATGAAGTTTATTAGTCAATTAATCTTATAAGTAATTTTACAACACAAGAGTAACAATCAATGCTAATTTACCAAACATTTTTTTAAAATCGAATATTAGTTATCAACTGAATACTACCAACTAATAACTAATCAGCTAAGAGCTGATAACTAACAACTAAATTTGATCAGTTGTATCAAACAGACCCTCTACGGTAAGAAATGCATCCCAAGAAACATTGGTTATACCCGAGGCCTTCAAGGGAGGTAGGATCTTGAATGCAAAATGGAGAGATGAAGTTAGAGGCGGAGCTACATGGCATGGAGTAGGGTCAATTATTTCCTATTTATTTGATAATTTATTATATAATTTATATATGCACTCATTAAAAATAAGAAATTGACCTCATTAAAAATTAATTAACATATAAATTAGAATTATATACTAAAAAAATTATATATTTTATATATTGTCCTCACTTAAAAAAAATTTCTGACTCTGCCCGTGGATGAAGTTGGTAGGAGCAGCAGCAAGCAAGTGGACTTGTGGACTACGCCATATACAGATTTGTCCTGGGTATTTCATCTTAAATGCTTTATCCAAATACATAAGTTGCCAACGACATTTTGCTTTCCACATCCATATGATTACTTAATTATTTATTTATATCGACCGCACGTTTTAGTAAGCAACTTTTTTTATATGGACGGCATATGGTTTGTGGTCAGAAAAAAGAATAGAAAAAAGAATAGAAAATGACAACAATAATTTGATGGGCTACTTGTTAAGAGGCCTGGATCTATCTCGCAAAGTAAAGATGCCACTTAGAATACAATCTTGTGTATTTGAGTCGTTTACAAAAGATAATACTCACTCTCTAACATGAGAAACGGTTGACCATACGAATCATTCGTATGAAGGTTAGTTCAAAGGAGTTATTGAAAATACATCCTTAGGATTCCAAATCTATTTATATTTTAGAGAATTTTGACTCGTGTAAGAATAGTTCAACACTTATTATTCTAAATTGACCACTATGTCGACTAATAAAATTCAACATAGATAGCATTACTTGATTGCATGTCATATATAAGCTTTCCCCAAGCTTTTATGAATTGGATTTTCTTGTTAAGGCATTTCCCGTTGTGACAAGTTGAACCTCCTAGCAATCAGGCAAAACATATTAGATCATCTGCTTCCAACTTCCACCAACACAGCATTAACTCCTCCTCCCATCGGGATTATGATAAGTCTTAATAACAGTGTTTCACCACACAAAAATAGCAACAATAAGATGATGAAAAATATCCTTTTGTCATTACATCACACTATATAATAGAGATAGAGCTTCCTTTTTTGTCTCATCCTTGACCCTTGTCTTAGAAACTCCTTCCTCTCCTGTCCCAAAGATAATGGCCAAGTCCATGTTGATCCTCTTCTTGCTGGTGGTTGCAATATCCCACCAGGGGGGCGCGGACTTGGACCAAGACAAGAGCAAGTGCGGGATGCAGCTCATGGGGGTCGCGACGTGTTTGCCTTACGTGGGTGGGGAGGCCAAGGCCCCGACGATGGACTGTTGCGACGGGCTGAAGCAGGTGCTGAAGCAGAGCATGAAGTGTTTGTGCCTCATCATCAAATATAGGGACGATCCCAGGCTGGGGCTTAAGATTAATGGCACACTTGCTGCTACACTTCCTAATACATGTCACATACCCGCTAATGTCTCCAGCTGCATCGGTAAGTTGTGTAACCACACGAACCAATTTATTTTCGAGTTAAGTATGATCATCGTAAATAGTTGACGGGTGAGTGTTTTTCTTCAGATATTTTGCACCTGTCCCCTAACTCTACCGATGCCAAGATATTCAAGGAATCTGCCAACATCGAAGGAGCGAAGACCAACAGCACTTCCGCCGCAGTTACCTCCTCTGGTAATTAATTTAGGACATTATGTGTACATTTTATTTTCTGTAACACATCTTCTTTTGAATATATGGTATCAGGACGATCAGATTCATTTAGGTATGATTTTTTCAATTATGTTTTACAGCTTCAACACGGGAATTATTGCATCAATCAAAATTCGTAATAATCAATTGAACCGATTCTCATCCGCTCATTTACCTTTTGAATGTTTTTTGCAGGGAGTAGCACAGCCACAGGTAGTAAAAATGGAACAAGTAATGACGCAGTAAAAGTTGGCGGAAATGGGAAATGGAGAAGCACATCATGTTCTACAAGCAGCCTATCACTGATTTTGGGTTCCCTAATAATAGTGTGGACATTCACGTCTTTCATTTTCGGATGACTGGATTTTCCAAATCATTTTAAGGCTTATCTTTCTTCTTCTTCTTCTTCTTTTTTGGGTACATTTTAATTGTACGGTCTTTTAGCTACTTCTTCAAGTAGTGTTTCTACCATTATGATGATTCCAACTGTCATGGGAAAATTTCAGTCGCAGGTCGTCACCACCGGGATTAAATGTACTTACTGTGGATTGGCTCATGTTCATCGCCCCACCCATTTACAACTTGATGTTCTTCCGTCTCGACAGGTAGGTGGTTGAAGGTTGAAGATTAAAGATCAAGCTCATAAGCAAACTCATAATAGTTGTATCTGACCATGTGATAATCTAATTGCTTGCCCATAAAAATATAATTAAAGAATACTACAATTAATCATGTGGTAATATAAACACGTGTCCATGAAGAAAAAAAATTGTCAAAATTTGTACAGACTTTACTTTACTCACATGAGTTTGCACAGACTTTGAATTCACTAACATATCATAACACGAGAGTTGTGCGACCAATAACGGACTATATGATCATCTTCGATACCATATTGGCATATTCATATTGATATTCAACCTAAACTTTAAAGAAAATGACTGAAAATATATAGATTTCCACCAAAGAATAGATTCCACACTGCATCAGATGACTTCCAAATTAGGAAGAAGATTCCATTTGCTTACCTTTTTTTGTGGAATTCCATTTCCTTACCCTGGAGGGCCAAAAGGACCAACTCCAAGATCATTCACTATACAGAACACAAATGGGCAACGGCCAGACGAGTGGCATGCTCAAATTATGACATCAGATGAGATAGACACGTAATTTACATGGCTGTACAGAATATCATACGTGTATCAACCGATGGTTGAGAGCTGTAACAATGGGGTGTATGGTCAGTCTATTCAGGCAGGAGAGGCAACCGACTTACAGTGGTGGCTCCGAAATTTCCGGATAGAGTCGCCAATGTTGTCCTCTTATGTTCAATTGAACTGGGTTCGGATGTCTTCGAAGAGGGCTTGCTGTAATTTCTATGTGGAAGGATCTGCAACCTCGGGTTGAGCTCGGTGCCTGAATTTTCAGCAGACAGTTGATAGCTTTCAACGAGCTTCAACTGTCGGGCGATTATGTCTGAGCGTCTGGGCAGAAGCTCTACTGGCTCTCCACCAGGGATGACAATGTACTCGATAGCAAGTCTAACTTCCTACAAGGAATAACAGGCAGATTTGTACTTGAGAGTAGTAGGCTTCGGAGTTGATAAGGAGAAGTGCCAGAAGATACAAGTGGAAGATCTTAAAGGTAGCTCTATCGCTAACTAATAAATATCTGTCAAGGATCATGCAACTGGTTAAAAGATATGTGAAATTTAATCTTTTAGGCTAAGTCAGAAACTCGGCTTTAGCGTGCAACATGTGTGATTTATCATTCAAATGAGTCCTACACAAAATGGTGATGGCTCCAGCACCTTCATCAACGCACAGCGCACTAGCAATTACAGTAACTACAAAGCGTGAAGAAGAAACAAAATGCAGTGTAGACATCAAAGAAACATATTTTACCTCCAATGCATCAATCTCTTCGATGGTAGGTTTCTTTTCTGGAGCATCAACTTTAATTTCTCTGTCTTTTTGGAGAAATTCTTCAATTTCCATGTCAACTGAATTTTTGGGTTGTCGCTTTACAGCATGGCTAATGGAGTTCTTACCAAGAATCATGTGAATCGCCTTGACCATTTGACCCGTAGCATTAGACTGTGAAGAGCAACGAATAGTTAAACTCAGGGATGGTGGCTTCAACTAGAAACGACTACTGGCATTAGAATTATGAGGTTCCTTTGATCATAATTTCCACAAAAGGATGCCCATAAATTAGGTAAAGCACCTTGATTGCATATATGGGAATCTGGTGGAACTTGGCGACGGTGCGGATCCAAGGGTTCTGTTTCAGCTCTGAAATAGATGCTAGAATTGCATCTGCCGCTCCTACGTCAGCTACCACATCAATCTTGTCCTCAAGGCCCATGACATTCACCACTTGCAACAGGTCTGCTTCAAGTATCTGAAACATTAAATAAATTCCACCAATTGCATTAAAATACCCTGTAATTTCTCTGATGCACTTGAAGACAAGTCTTCTCTTCTAACAAGCATGAAAGCCACTAAAAAATCTAAGCCCATAAATCACCTGCAGTATTTAGAAAAAAGGTTATAACAAAAATATGCTGGCTTACCTTGTAAGTGTAGACATAAAATGGCCCAGTCCTCTTCCTAAAGGATCTATAGGCTTTTCTTGGTCTCAACTGGTCCTGGTGGTATTTGACACCTTTGTCTAATTCTGTTTCATTGCCTTTCTCTTGGTCAATAGTCACCAACTGAGGTTCTGATGCTCCAGTCCTCTTCCTAAAGGATCTATTGGACTTCCTTGTTCTTAACTGATCCTGATGGAGTTCGACACCTTTGTCTGATTCTGTTTCATTGCCTTTCTCTTGGTCAATAGTCACCAACTGAGGTTCTGATGCTCCAGTCCTCTTCTTAATGGATCTGTTGGCATTCCTTGTTCTTAAATGGTCCTGATGGTATTCGACACCTTTGTCTGATTTTGTTTCATTGCCTTTCTCTTGGTCCATAGTCACCAACTGAGGTTTTGATGGTCCAGTCCTCTTCCTAACGGATCTGTTGGCATTCCTTGTTCTTAACTGGTCCTGATGGTATTCGACACCTTTGTCTGATTCTGTTTCATTGCCTTTCTCTTGATCAATAGTCACCAACTGAGGTTCTGATGGTCCAGTCCTCTTCCTAATGGATCTGTTGGCATTCCCTGTTCTTAACTGGTCGTGATGGTATCCGACACCTTTCTCTGATTCTGTTTCATTGCCTTTATCTTGATCAATAGTCACCAACTGAGGTTCATCTGCATTAACCTTGGAAGGTAAATGAGCAGGGTCGAGAGAATTGTTGGGATCGTCAGGTTCCATTTGACGGATTTCAAATAGAGGAGTTTTGCCTGGCCAGCAGAACCAATCCTGTTAGGAAGCCCAATTTCCCAAGTAAAAAAAAAAATAGTTGTTCAAAGCATATGTAAGACACACCTGACAAAAGAGCATCTACGGTTGCGTCCAATCGGTGATGAACACGACATTCATTTTTCGATATAAGCTCAACAGCACATGTAAATGCTGGTGGCCCTTTCCTTTCAAGAACAGTCTTCTGCACTTTCCTCTTCCTTGCTTCCTCATCACCAAGAGTTACACTCTATTTCAAACAAAGGAACACAAAAATTAGATAAATCAAACAATAGTTGAAGAACAAGGCCACAAGTTTCAAGATCTTCCTCGACAATTGATTCATTTGCATAAGTTATCAAGCTAAGGTTATGGTATGTCATATACATAAAGCCATTTCGGGCACCTCTATTCCACCAACGAGAATCTGCAGAGACGGGTTCTTCATGATGTCTTCAATTGTCATTCCATGAGCTGTTCCAACAAGTTGGACTCCACGTTGAGCAATGGTACAAGCAGCCAAGGCTTCAAGCTCTGTGCCAATCTCATCTATAATGATTGTCTGTGGCATGTGATTTTCAACTGCTTCAATCATCACCTGCATGGACACCCAAGAAAACACATAAGCAAGATTATAGCTGCGTATATCATGCTAATCAAGCAAACCCAACAAAGTGCAAGACTCGCATTATGCTGCATGTTGACATTAGGGACTTGCATTCTCCTGGCACGACCAATTCCAGAATGCGGGACATCTCCATCACCGCCAATCTCATTTGATGTATCTACAATGACAACACGTTTTCCCTGATCATCTGCCAGCATTCTGGCTATTTCTCTGACAAAAGGAAAATTGACAATAAGCCAAAACCAACAACAACAACAACACATCCGTGCATGTACCTTATATGAAACCAGAGTGAAGTTATATCCAGAAGATGAAAGCATGCACTCAGCAATTCAATGATTATCCACATGAAGGAAAAACCAAGGAGATGCGATGGATGCAATAAAAGGTTCATCCGTAACTTGTACCTGTAGGAGAGTATAGGCATAGATCTGCTAAGCTAACAGTAAGAAAATGTAATGTACCGTCCAAAATGATGAGAGATTGAACATTTACAAACGTGAGGAAGCATGTACCTGATCAAAGTCGTTTTGCCTACTCCTGGATGACCTATCACCAAGATGGATCCCCCACTTTCAACCAAGTCTCGAATAATCTCAGCACTTCCGGATACTGCTCTACCCACCCGACAAGTGAGGCCAATGATTTGCGATTTGCGGTTCCGGATGGCGCTGATACGGTGCAAGCTACTATTGATACCCGAACGGTTGTCATCAGAAAAATCACCAACCTGAACAATAACAATAAAAGGCAGCTTCAGAGAAGATAAACCAACCAACCAACAATATTCAGCCATCAAAAATAGTCCTCCTAATCTCCACATTGATCGATCGGACCCGAACATTATTGAAACAAACAAACATCGAAGCTTTCGTCTTTAGTGAAGAAGCAAAAAACCACCTTGGAAACAGCAAGCATCAAGTCCTCAAGAGTAACGGTCGTCGTCGTCGTCTCGTCGGCGATGATCCAGTCACCTGAAGGAAACCGGGCGAGCGGCTCTCTTCCGAGGTCCATCACAACCTCGATCAGCTCCCCGACCTCCGGGTGCCCACTCAGCTCGCTCCTCATCCGTGCGGGTAACAACTCCATGAACCCATCGAGCTCCTCGGACCCCCTCAAAGTGCACGGTAGCGAGCCGAAGTTGGGCGAGACCACCTTGGACCATTCGGAGGGACGAGCGAAGAGGGACGGGGAGATTCGTCGGCGGTGCACGCCAGGTGTTCGATGAAATGTGGAGGAGAGCGGGATTTGGCGCGCGGAGTAGAAGGAGCTATGGAGGAGATCGACGAGTAGGAACCTGCTGCAGCAATCCATTTATCTCATTACTTTTTTTTTTTTGAAAAAAAGTTATGGAGTAGTTTGATTTAAATTATATTTATAGTTTATTTTCAGATTGAATATCCATCCACGTGGCGGCTCCTAACACCAGACACACATTTCATTTTGCTCCCTATCATTTACAATTTGCATTTTCCGGTTATAAATATCCATTTAAATTTATTTTCTTTTTTTGAGAGAAAATTTATATATCTTATAGGGGCGGGTAATTTTTCATATCAGGTCGATTTGACAAAAAATATCAAATTGCATAGAACAACCAATTTTTCTACAGTTTTAGTTTGAACAAAATGGCTCGGGGGTGGACCACAGGCTTGGCTCGGTCCAAACCGCAAAAATTGTTGCGGTTTCTGGCATTTGCCGACCAAGCCAATTACCGACATCAAGGCTTAATTAATTGTTTGGAGGGGATGTCGGTAATTATTCCCGGGGTGTGGTAATTATTTGAGATGTCGGTAATTATTTGGGGGTTGGGACGATCAAGATGTCGGTAACTTATTTTATTTTTGGGGGGAGCGACTATGTCGGTAATTAAAAATTTTTTTTGGGTGGGGGGAGCGACTATATCGTAATTAATTAACCATCAATTGACCCAAGCAATTGGTCTTGAAGAAATTTTTGATCGAAGGAAAAGAAAGTTTATTTTTAACTTTCGAGCAGTTAAAGATTCAATAGAGATAGAAAAGTATTAAAGATTGAATCACTTAATCCCTAAAATTATGCCTTAAAAATATTACACCTCCAAAATAACTTATTATACTCATTCACCATCAACTATTCTGAGAATCATCATCTTCGCCTCATTATCATCATTCTTGTATAGACGATTCAAGCGAAACAACCTCTTCATTGTCTGACCATGGTAAGTCGCCACCGCACAAAATTTTTTTTATTTTACAGTTCTTATTTAATTACCGTGATAATGGACTATTTATTTATATTTTGAAGCTACTAACACAATCGAATCTCTATGCAATTCTGGAAATCATAAATCATCATTCGCTTATTTGCAAAATCATGGTAATAAATATGCAATGATATTGGTATCTTAATGTCTTATTTATTGGTATCCCTAATATAAGCGTATGTTATCGGCACCCTACATTAATTTTGGTGCGATACGCTAATAATATTGGTTCCATACATTTACAATATTGGTACCACAGTTGAGAATTATTGGTATCACGGTTAAGTAATATCGATACCACGATTAAGCAATATTGGTACCACTATTAGGCAATACTGGTACCACAATTATCTAATATTAGTACCACAGTGAAAAAATATTTATATCGCTGTTAAGTAATATTGGTAACACGGTTAAACAATATCAGTATCACATTTATCCATTATTTGTATACAATTATCTAATATTGATATCACAGTTATCCGATATTGATATCATTGCAAATTTATCATATTAAATTAGGAGCTCTCAGCCCTAGTTGTCTCTACGCTCTCAGCGAGCGACTACAAGGGGCATGTAGGAAGGACTTCTACTTTGTCCTAATTAGTCTTAATTAGGTCTGAACTTAGTTTGGCCTTTATATAAGTCAGGTAACCTTTGTTCATTCTAGTGGAAATGATCTTTTCTGGTGTTGTATGCTTCTGAACGTAGACATTAGGTCGAACCGGATTATTAAATTACGTGTCTCTTGTCTTGTTTTATTTGTTCGTTATTAATTTTGCTCTATCATAATTCGTGACTTTAGAGTTCGTTCATGTGCGTACTTTATTGTTAAAGTATGTTTCATATTTATAAGAAAAAAAAAGTAAGGTACAAAAGATTGATTCTGTGTACACCTTTTCCCTTCCCATTAAACCTTCCCTCAAGCTCTAATTCTCAATTGCGCATCTCAAATTTCTTTCTTCCACAAAACACCAAACACAATCCTAAAAACACAAACACCAAACACAATAACACCATGTTACACTTGTTATGTGTGCTCGTTCTTGTCGTCGCCGTGATAGTAAATCCCGGCTAGTACAAATATTAAATAATTTAAATATTCAAATGACGCTCACATTTACCTCAATAAATGAGAGTGATATTACATATTTTCATAACAAATTTCAG
This sequence comes from Hypericum perforatum, assembly GCA_012979155.1. Taxonomy (NCBI): domain Eukaryota; kingdom Viridiplantae; phylum Streptophyta; class Magnoliopsida; order Malpighiales; family Hypericaceae; genus Hypericum; species Hypericum perforatum. Next base: position 34,594 of record SOPF01021744.1, read on the forward strand.
GAAATATTCTAAAACTTATAGAGAAAAATAAGATTTAAATATTAATTTAGATTTTTTGAATGATAAATTATTTACGCTAATATTACACCCGGCAAAAAAAAAATGAATTCTCCTTATTATAATAATTTAATCCATTGTCGAAGACCACCACTAAGGATGGAGTAGTGGTCGTCGGTCTATAATAGTATAATCTCTCCCTTCTAATAAATTAATCGACCTTTTGCATTTGCTTGCTTGAGCTAAGTCAGATCTCCTTTTCCATCTTCTTCAACCACTCTACCCAAAAAGATTTCAAGCCACGGAAATGGACATCTTATTTAGTGTTGTATCCAAGATCCTGGAGCCGATCATCGCTCCGATAACCGCTCCAATCAATAGGCATATCGGCTATGTTTTCCAGTTCCGAAGCAATGTCGACGCACTCGACGGCGAGGTGAGGCTGCTGGAGGTGGCAAGAGACAGCTTGCAGTGCTCCACTGAGGCTGCCGAGAGGCGGGTGGAAGATGCGGAGACGCATGTTCTTGAGTGGCAAACTCGGGCCGATACGGCCATTGGAGAAGCTCGAGCTCTGATCCAGAACGGAGAGGAGGAAGCGCAGAGGGGTTGCTCTCTTCGGCTGGCGACCAGATACCGAATTTCCAAGAAGGCAGCAAAAAGAATGCCAGGTAGAGCATTACAAAAGTTATTTTTAAACCTGTTGTTGCTGTGCTTACTTCTTTTTTTAAAAAAAATTGTCAAGCTTTAAATACATAGAAATTGACATTACAATCTAAAAAAAAGCAACTAGATTGTGAGATTTAGAGATATGTTTAAATAGAACAAATTTTAACTTGCCTTAAGGCTGTTGTTAAAGCTTAATTTTGAATGCTAAGTATATTCGGATTTAGAGTGCATATATGTTTATACTATAATATGGATTGGATCTAAATCAAGATACTGAAAAATCCAGATTCACATTTAAAAATAAAAAAATGGTTTGAGATCCACCCTCAAATCTGGCCGATTTTTTTTGAAATATCTAGATCTTGATATATCTGCGTTGTATATTTTTGTACATCCCTAATTACTAAACATCCTCGCTCTTTGACTTGCTGCGCTCTCGGGTTCAAATTAGCGTCCTCGCTCACTTAGAAGTTGGGGTGTAAGCTACAAATTTATGTGTTGGTGGTTTTAAAGTTGGTCTTCGAATGTCAGGTATCGCTCAACTACTGGCCCAAAAGAGAGAATTGGGTGACACAATAGCCCACCCTCGCGAACTGCACCAAATTGACAGGCCAAAACCTGTGGAAGGCTACGAGGCAGAGTCAAGGACAAAAATTCTCAAGGAAGTAATGGATGCCTTGTTGGATCCCAGTATCACCATGGTTGGAGTGAGTGGTATGGGTGGGATAGGAAAGACTACCTTGGCTGAGGAGGTCCAACGCCAAGCGAAGTCGTCGTTTGATCAGGTTATCATAGTCACTGTCACTGCCACACCAGAGGTGAAGAGTATTCAAGACACGATTGCAGGCGTCTTTCCTGAATCGAAGTTGGAAGATAGCAATGATGCCTCTAGAGCTGTTAGGCTTCATCAGATCTTAAAGGACAGGAAGGTTTTGATAATTATGGATGATCTATGGAGTTTTCTTGAGCTTGATAAAGTGGGCATCCCTTCGTGGAATGACGGTAAGGGTTGCAAACTATTGTTAACGTCTAGAAATGAGGATATACTATCCCACATGGGCTCACAAAAGAAATTTCGTCTTGAATTCCTGTCCGAGGAGGAGTCCAGGAGTTTGTTTGAGAAGAAAGTGATCAAGTTTGAGTACCCTCAAATTGCCAAGCAGATATTGGCCGAATGTGCTGGTTTTCCGTTGTTAATTGTCACAGTTGGTGGACTTCTAAAAAACAAGGGCATTCACCATTGGGAAAATGCCTTGACTCAATTATCCAAAATTAAGGTTGGAGAGGTAGTGAAGAAAGTGCATTCTGTCCTGGAGTCCAGCTACGATAATTTGGACGATGAAACTAAGCAAATTTTCTTGCACTTTGGTATCTCTAGCCAGTCAGATACTACGATGCTAAATTTGTTACGATATGGCTTGGGTCTGGGTTTCTTCAAGGATCGCACAGTACGCGAGGCAAGAAACCACCTTAAGACATTGATTGATGTTCTCAAGGCTTGTAGTCTTTTGGATGTTGATAAGCACGACAATGTGAAGATGCATGACATTATTCGAGAAACTGTTATCCGAATAGCAAGTAGGAATAAATATTTCAGGAAAAGAGACGGCAAAGTCTTGAAAGAGTGGCCAAGTAGCGGTGAGACTAGTGGATGTACCATTGTGTCCGTACCTCAAAGCAGTGACATTCGACAACTTCCCGGAGATTTAGGATGCCCGGATGTTGAATTGTTGCTACTCTACTTCAACTGGCATAGAGTGGATATTCCAGATTCGACTTTTGAAGGGACAAGAAAGCTCAAAGTTGTTCACTTTGCTAGGATGGAACTTGCATCGCTGCCTATCAGACCATCATCACATTCCCTCGCAAATCTTCATACTTTGTGTTTGGAAGATTGCTGTTTGCAGGATCTGACGACTATCACACAGCTGGAGCGTTTAGAAATTCTCAGCTTTCGTGGGTCTGATCTGGAAGCATTACCAAGTGAAATTGGTAATCTGGCTAGGATGAAGGTGCTGGATTTGAGCGATTGTTCTAAACTCGGGTTTATCCCAGCAGGTGTGATATCAAAGTTAACCTCATTGGAAGAATTGCTTATGAGGAATAGCTTCGAGAATTGGGAGGTTGCCGATGGAAGCAATGCTAGGCTCTCTGAGCTCAAATGTTTACCTCATCTTGAGTCTTTGGTGATTCGTGTTCCGGATACTGAGGCACTATCCAAAGACTTCTTCTTTGACCGCTTGGAAAGATTTCAAATACTGATAGGGAGCGGATTGGATTTCGATCGCGGGTCAGAAATAACCAAGACGCTAAAGCTTGGGGTCGACGCGAGCACTAACTTGCTCCAAGAGGTTAGAGAGTTATTGAGGGAATCAGAAATTTTGGATCTACGTGGAACCATGGGTTCGACTATCCATTTGTACGACTTGGATAGAAAAGGGTTCTCATATTTGAAGGAACTCCACGTAGCGGATTCTCGTGAACTTCGACAAGTTGTTGACTGCAGAAAGCGAGGGCCAACTGTATATTTTCCGCTACTCGAATCACTGAAATTAAGGGACATGACAAGTATGGTGACAATATGTCAAGGTCGACCAGCACCAGAATCTTTCAGCCAAATGAAAAGTCTGAAAATCAGTGGTTGCCACGAATTGAAGAATCTCTTTCCATTTTCAGCAGTTGGAAGCCTTCCTCGATTGGAGGAGATAGTGGTGCGGGATTGCGGTCGAATGGAAGCATTGTTTGTTGCAGAGAGTGATTGTGGTGAAGTCGTGGAGTTTCCACGATTACGATGCCTCGACCTCGACTGGCTGCCGTCGCTGGAATGCTTCCTCTATGCAAAAGAAAACTCTATCGGATTGAGTAGCTCGGAGAATGCAGAAAGTGAGTTGTTAAGGCCTTTTTTCAGTGAAAAGGTATGTTACTAATTAGATATTCTACAAATTTTCTTCTTAATCTTTTTTTTTTCAAGGGGAAAATATGTAGTTGCATGTTACTTTTGGTATCACTAAAGGAATATATATGTTTTTGTATAACAAGCGTTCATTTTGCCAGGTCGCACTCCCTAGCCTGGAAACATTGAGGATCAGTTTGAATGATGGTATTGAAATGCTTTGGTGCAGTCAACTAGCATCAAGTGCATTCCAGAAACTAAATTCGTTGAAGATTTCGGGCTGTCACAAGTTAAAGAGAGTTTTCTCATCTGGTTCACTTGGAATATTTCAGAATCTGAAATCGCTATCAGTTGATCAGTGTGATGCACTAAAAGAGATATATGAATTTGGAGATGGTGTTGTTGATGACCCGATGATACTTGGGTTGAATGAGTTGGACCTGTCTTTATTACCAAAATTAAAATGTATATGGAAAGAAGATTCAATTGGTCGATATTATAGTTTGCAAAATTTGGAGTCAATAAGTATTTCATATTGTGAGAGTTTGGAGAATGTCTTCTCACTTGTTGTGGCCAAGACCCTTTCCCAACTCAAGAGTATAGAAGTAAGCGGATGTGGAAAATTGAAGGAGATTCTTCCCAGCTCCTTATTTCCCCGACTTACATCTTTAACAATTGAGAACTGTCCGAAAGCCAACATTTTTGGAGGTGGACAACCTCATTTTCAGGTATGAGACACTCCTTGCTCTCTTAAATTATTTGTTTCCTTTTTAAGTTCCTTATCTTTTGTTAATTATTAGAATTTAATTGCCCTAGAAACGAGTGCCCGATTCGAATCTAACACTATTACACATTGGTCTCACAACCCGTACTTGCAATAATCGAAAAAAATGTTAGAACATCAAAACGAACTAAGGAAAGGGTCTGGAGTGATCGCCCCAAGAATGATTGGATAAAAAAGAGAAAAAGATGAAATATGATAAAAAAGAAGAGAAAAAAAATATTAAAATTGGTGGAAAAGAAAAGAGTTGGTAAAAAAAGCAATAACTTTATTGAAAAAATAAGGAATGAGTGAAAAAGAAAAACATAACAACCAAGGACTACATGAAAGTTAAGACTAAACTAAGATAAAAATTATGAGGCCAAAAGTAGACGTTTTATTTTGTAGGTGTCCCTGAGTTCATGCCTAAGCTTTTATTATATGGCAAAAACTAATCATAACCCTATACAAAAATTCCTGCGCTATATTCAATATAGGAAAACTTAACTCAACATCGACTAAATAAGAATAATATGAGTTACAAAATCTTCCAACCCAATTATAACCTTCTTCTTCATCAAACCAAAAAAAATGATATACTAGAATTTCGTAAATTCAAATCTTATTTTTTTGTAGTTTTTTGAATCACGTCAATCCAACACTTTGAAGATAAAGTAACTAGTTTTCTATCAAAATTGGACTAGCAGATTTTCTAATTAATTTTTTGCTCCAACAAACACATTTCATTACTTTATTTTTAAAATACATTAAAAAATTACAAATGATATAGTTGAGATTTGTAAAAAAAATATTATTTGAGTGATATTTTCACATAGAATACATTTATATTTATAATTTTAATATTCAAATTAATTTTTATTATTAAAATCATAAAAAAAAATTGGAATATAATATTGTTCAAATGTTACCTTCAAATAATATATTTTACAACAAGAAAGCTTTAGTATTTTTCAATTTCGTAATATATATATATATATAAATAGTTATTGAAGTTAGAATATATTTGGAAAAAACACTTACATTAAAAAAATGCAAAAATATTTCTGGCACTAGTAATTGTTATTAATCAATCATTTTCTTTGATTGGTGAGAAAATCAGTGAAAACGCAAAAAGGTTATAGATGCGAATTTGTTACTGGTTCCCAATAACTAATTTTGCTTGCTATTTCAGGTTGTACCCAAATTAAAAGAGATGTGTATAGATGGAAAAATTTTCAAATCCATGTCCTCCAAGTACCTCGCCGTTTTGGAATCTCTACGGCTATCTTCCACCCGAGGAGGAACATCAGTGGAAGTATCTCAGTTAGAAAATATGCCCCTTATGAGAAAACTCGCTATACGGTTTTCGCGTATCACAAAAGTATGGACGAGTGGGGTTGATGAACCCTCCTCCATAAGAATCTTAGAACTTGATTCAGTTCTTGGGTTGAGGCATGTGTGGAGACCAGAGTCCCAGATGGATCTTGAGATCCTGAAATTGACCCGGTGCTACGATTTGATCAGTTTGGCACCCTCACCATCATCTGCATATTTCCGGAGCCTATCCACTTTGGAGTTACATGATTGTCATAAAGTGACGAATTTGGTAAACTCTACAACAGCCAGTACCATGGCCAGCCTCGTCACGCTGAAGATTTCGCATTGCTGGGGCTTGAAGGAAATAGTTGCAACCAAGGAACAGCAAGATGATCAGACAACCCGACAACCCTGCATCGTTTTTAAAAAATTGAAGACCTTGAAACTTTCCAATTTGGACAGTCTCCAAGGCTTTTGCATTAGCGCTTCATACTCCTTCAACTTCCCGTGTTTAGAGGAGGTTTCTGTAAGCGGCTGCCCTGGAATGAGAATATTTTGTAATGGAGAAGTAAGTACGCCCAAGCTACATAATGTAGGGTCAGTACGATTATGGGACCAGGATCTTAACACCACAATCAAACTTCAGCATGAGGTTTCTCACTCCTTCCCTCCCTCCCTCTTTTTTTTTTCCTGATAGGCTGATTAGATTTTTTTATTTTTGATAAGTAAATTTTTCACACTGTGATTGAGTCAATGTTTGAATCTTTAAACCTCCTACATATTTACATCTCCTTGTGCCGTTAGCCATAGAACTTCATTTCCCTCGTTGAAAGAGGATGAATGAATGATAGTTTTCTTTTGCAGGATGGTCTACAACACATTCGTGATGTAAGACTGTCTGGATACCCAGAATTGGTAGAAAGATGGGGCAGAGAACTTCCATTCAAGCGCTTCAGCAGTATAGTCGAGTTGGTTGTGGACCAGCTTCCACTTCGTCATCCAGTCGCTGTACCATCAAATGTACTGCTGACTCTGAGTGGATTAAACCGGCTGGTTGTAAACGAGTGTGATTCTGTTGAGGAAATATTTGACCTGGATGGAATGGACCATCAGAACGAAGACCACGTCCACTTGATGTCAAAGTTATGTTATTTAAAGCTAATTGAATTACCAAAACTAAGGAAGATATGGAACGAGGATCCCCTGGGAATATTAGGATTTGAGAACCTATCAGTGCTCAAGGTCCATAATTGTGGCACTTTGACCCATATTTTTACTTTGACTGTGGCTCTGGGGCTTGTTTGTCTCCGGGAGTTGTATGTTACGGAGTGTCCTCTTGTGAAAGTTATCATCAAGCAACAAAGTGATGAGCAACCACCACCTTCAGATTGGGATAGCCACACCATCTTCCCGTTGTTAGACCGAGTGCAACTAGAGAATCTGTGCAGCTTGATGAAATTCTTTTCATGCGGTGATGTTCTGAGATGCCCAAACTTGAAGAAAGTTCAGGTAGAGGGCTGCCCGAGAATGTGTTTTTTGGGGTCCCCTGCTTTGTCAGCCGAAAAAGATGAGAATATCATCGTACAGAGACGCAAAGATAGACCATGTGATGGAGACGTCCATGAGCCAGCTTGGCGCATTCTCAATAAGCAGGTTTGTTTCGCAAGAGTTTGTATCGCTTTCTTAACTTACATAGGAAAACAAACAAAAATTAGTACAAATTAGACATCAAAAGAGGGAGAGTTTTTGTTAACATTTCTGTCCAATCTAAAACCAGATTAATGGATAAATGCAGTATGATTCTCTAATTTCGATGTTGTAATCGGTTGTGACATAATCAGCTCAATCGTATTAGAATCTCCATCTATAATTCAGTGAGTCCATTACAAATTGGAAGGAGCTGTATTGGTGTATATATTTCATTATAGCTTCTGGAGTCAATTGGGTTTCATGCTCTTCTCCTCTGTCTCGTTCGTACCTGTACTTTTTAACACCAAGTTGATTTCTTAATTTCCTTTTCTTTTCAGGTCGAAATCTCAAGACTAGAAGAACTAACAGTTGAATGGAATAGTAGCATGGGCAATGCTTGGCATGAAATTGTTCCGCAATCTGTCCTCCGTAGTCTTAAAGTTGTTAAACTGATGGGCTTTTCTGCTCATCATGAACTCTTGCCCTCGGATTTCGTACAAGACATACCAAATCTAGCCAAGTTTTCCATCACTGATTCCGTCTGCAAGCAAATACTTCCAAGATCTGTCTCGGAAATACAACCTGCAATCTCTTTTAACTACTTTTCGTGTCTTGAGTTGTTCAATTTACCAGAGCTCGATCACCTAGTTGAAGAAGATTCCCAATCGGGCTCATTGTTCCAACATCTCAAGAAATTACAGGTATCAAAATGCAAAAGACTCACAAGGCTTGTCACTTCCATCACAGCAAAGGGTCTAGTGAATCTCGAGGAACTGATCGTGGAGGAATGCGAAAGAATGACGGAAGTAGTGTCAAGCAACGGAGAGGAAGTAGGAGTTGAAATAGTCTTTAAGAAACTAAAGTCCTTGAAACTTCACGGTTTACCTTGCCTTGGAAGTTTCTCGACAGGAAATTGTGCATTCAGTTTCCCACGCCTGAAGAAAGTTGTTGTACGAGAATGTCCAAATATGAAGACTTTTGCTAAAAATGCTCCGATTACTCCGAAGTTAGATTATGTTCAAATAGCAGGAGTGGATGATGACGACCACGACGACGATGATAATCCATGGCGGTTGGTGGAGGATGGGCTTAATGGCACCATAGAGAAGTTGTTCGCTGAAAAGGTACACACTTACTCATCTCTAGCAAAACTAATATTCTCGTCATTTTTTACGAATGAAAAGTTCAATCTGTTAATTGAAGATCGAATGAAAAGTCAGATACCACAATTTCTTATTTCAGGTGCAGGGCTGACGTGAGAGGCTTTGTATTTCATAATCGGTTTGATAATTCCCACCTTCTGTGTTTCACATGTATTTTACGACAATTTAATTGATCATACCTTTTAGCCAATTGGCATTTGAGGACTCCAATCTATGAGCTTGTATCTGTAAAACATCATTTTGTTTAATGGAGTTTGCTTGGGTTGAATCACATTTACAAGATTCGAATTCAAAATATGTAAGGTAGAAATGGATTAGAACTTTTTAATGGCTCGTACCTTCTTTAGTTAAAATGTCTATTGTGAGATTCTATTAGGGACAATTATTTAGGGATTTTCCATTTTGTGGTGCCAGGATTAGAAAGGATGTGGTATGTAATCATAATTAGGAGGTTCCAAACTGGTAACGTGGACCTTACTCCTCTATATTGGGCCTAAATCGTTGGTATAATGTCCCTTTAATAGTTTTTGTCATTTTCAGCAGCCGTGCACACAGCTCAAGCAAAGACTCCAACGCTTCAGCTCTTTGCCGGCTCGGATTCTCCCATTCGCCGTTGTTTACTTCGCCATTTATTGCCACAAGCGTCCTAGTAAGCAAGGAGATATCATACTTCACCTTACCTGTACTCTTCGTATCGATTGCCTCCTCTTCACCAACAACCGTTTGCATCTGATTTACCACTTGTTTCATCTTTGTGCAGAAGCTCATCGTTAGTTCCAGCTATGATCGTATGTTCTGATGACTGCGACAGGCCTCCATGCTCTTCAGGCAATACTTTTTCAGCAGCTGCCAACTTTCTATCCCTTGTCGGGCCATCTCCCTCTATCTCGACATCTTTAAGTACTTGGTTGCCAACTGCTGTCTGTTTTTCCATGTCAACTTCTTGCACTTGTTGAATATGCTCTACTGTGGATTCGTGATCTTCACTTTGATCAGTCAGTGCGCACCCCGAATTAAATGTGTCAGCAACATCAGTCTGCGCCAGACCAATGGCATCCACGAGCTTTTCGCTATTGCAAAGACTAGCTTCAGATTCTGTTGAACTGTCTTTAGGGCCAAGTGATAGAATCAGATAATTTCACGTCATGACTAACAGTACTGGCCATGTTAGCTTCAGCGTTGTCTTCTGCGCTAGATGTTGATGGTGCATTGTCAACCCGTCGCAAATCGTACTGCTCCACGGAACAAGGCAGTAGTAGGAAGAGGCTAATACTTACGGGAGCTCTAAATGGCGGGTGATGTGCAGCAATCTCAAATATGCAGCAACCTGGAACAGCGGATGGGTTACATATGCTGCAACTCACCGAGACGATAGTGGTATTTGATACAGTGAAAAATTTTCTTTCCTTACCAAGAGACCAGATGCCAGATTTGTATCCATACGGTATTACCATTTGCGGAGCTCGGGGCACATGTAATTGGTAGTGCCAACAGCCTTTCAAAAAATAAAATTGCAGCAAACTATTGAATGCAGTTAAAAGAATTTCAGTCAAACTTTATCCAGGTTGAAGTGTTATTATCGAATATGTCCAAAATTCGTACCGAAGATGCAAGTTCCGCAACTCCCTGTTCAATCCATAAATGGAAGATTAACGTTGTACCGAAAGCAAACATTTCCAACCTTAAAAATGCTAATTTCTTCATACCAATGCGGACATCGTTATCTCTGGTTAGGAATATGTTTGAACACTGATAAAACACTACTCACTCGTCAGAAACAAACCAGTGAATCTGTTTTCCTATGAAGATGATTTGACATCGCTACGACCTTATTGAAACATATGATCAGTTACAAATAAATTAGATCTTATGGATTGTTATATATAAGTGAAAAAAGTAAACCAGCAAGCTAATTCCTAGGACTCGTATACCGACTTAGTTGCAGTCGCAAATCACAGCATTGGTACATCCCACAGATTTGTATTGCTCTGGACATATAATATATGTGGTCGGCAAACTACATCAAGGGTCTCTATGGTGTAGTTAATTTATATAAAATCATTCTCAAAGTCATCATCATTGTTCCTTGTCACATTCATTTGTAGCGTATATGGGATGAATGAGTGGGACGACATGGACTAATCAAAATTCAATAAAATTTACAGAGAACTCTACCGGTCTCGAGTCTCTTGACCACGAGGACATACACCTGCATACCAGATAATTTCCTGCTTTTGGGCTGCAACAAATTTTGAGCTAATCTAATGACAATCACATCTTGAATTCGAAATCTTCAGACAAGCTACAACACTTCTAACCAGATGCCACAGAACAAACAATGAACAACTTATCTATGAGGCTATGACCCAAAAAAATCAGCCACTTTCCAGACTTCTATGCCCCATTTAAATGAAGAAAGGGACTGGCAAATGATCTTTCTTTTCTACAATCTCCTTCAAGCTAGTCCATGATTTTCCTCTCTTCCTCTTCTGAGAAACACTTGTAGGTTTTTCAGGATCTAGAACAGCAGATTTGCTTTCTTTGTCTAAAGCCTTCTTGGCTCCACTCCTGTTTTTCTTTTTTCTCTTTGCATCCAACAAGCTAGTTCCAGTAGTTGCAGGACTAGCCGGATGCTTCCAAGGTGACATGTCTTCCGCTATTGATGGCAATGCCAACTTGGTACCCAAGAACAGCACTGGAAATGCCATCTCAGTGGAGTTATTGAGTTCGTTCTGCTTGATGCTCCCCGCCTCAAATTGGTATGCGAACAAAAGTTACACTTGTAAACCACATTGTTCTTCGTAGGTTTCTTCGGCCTACGCCTTCCCCTGTGTTTAACCTTCTCAACTCGCACAGTGCAGTTCCCCTCAGGATGGAGAATTGTTTCACATCTGCAAAGCACATGCGTGAAGTGACTAGACCGTAAGTCTTCCTACTTACTTTAGAAGACACAAAATCGAAACCCCGACAGTGGTTGACTCTAGATAAGTCATTATCGGTGAATACCCGAGCAAAGTATCGTCTCACAATTCGACATGGTTCAACCATCCATCAACCCTCCCTATTCGTAATCAGTTCAAAGTATAAACAAGACCATAAGAAAGAACAGAACCAAGTAACTTCGAACCTCCGGCACGAGATAAGACTGGTGTCGGGTGGGGCCCCGAGCACCTTGGCCGTAGCCGCATACTCGCGGCAGAAAAACGCGCCAAGCAGACAGAGCGGGGCTTCTTCCCAGAGGACGAGGCCGCAGAGGTGGTCGAGTCTTAAGAAGGATTTGGCGTTGCGGGCCCCGCCTCTAGTGTGGAGCTTCCCGTTTGCTTATTCTCTTACCGAGACGGCAATCTGGACCAGCAACTGCTGGATTGTCTGGACGCCAGTCTTAGTGACTCCACCACCGCCTTTTTGCTTGCCCATATCGAAAAGGACAGGACGGGGTATCAGGGACGGAGGCTGATCCTGAACTAGTAAGGGATGGAGCGTATTATCATCGACCTTGAACTACTACGGAGTATAATGTAATTATCCATGCTCCTATTTAAGTCGGCTAGAATTCTTGACGGGTTGATTCCGTATGTAACTCTTGTAATATGTATATATTCACTCAAAATCATGTGTATTCCAGTTCTATCAGAATTGTAAATATTGAATTAACCTGCTCGCTCCATCTTTTTTCTGCCGAATGTTTGGTTTTCTTGTAGCGATATTTACGGTTTGACTTGTTAGTTGCTTGTTATACATTATTAGTTCTGCCCTAATTCAAAGTATTACAAACTGCTCATCTCTTGCCTCCAACTTAGATATAGCACGATCTGTTGTTTTTCTGGTACGAGTAATTGACAATAAAAAAAATCTAGTACACACGCAATTCGTCAACGCCTTAGCCTTTGGTAGTCCAAATGTACCATATGCTCCAATGTGTCTTTCATGGAGATGCATCTTAGTCAGTGAGCCTTTAGTGCCGTCCAATTACCGTAATCGTCAACAAAAATGCTCGAGCTGTGACAGCTTAAATACGTCCCGGCCTAATTTCTGTTAATCTTTTCGCAATATACTTCATTAGTAAGGCCTAGATAATGATGTACAATTATTTGTCAAAAGAAATGTAGAATATATCTTTTTTGTTAAGTGATACTCCCTAAATTAAGAGTCTTTTTCAAGTTATGACAACAACTTCAATAGATTAACAGAAATTTTAGAGACTAGATTCGGTCTTGGAAGTGATTTCCAGCACTGTCCTGGAACTAGTTTTGCCAATACATTCAAGTGGTTTTGGCAAAATTAGTTGAACATACTAAGAAAACCAGTTGAACATACATAAGAAAACCAGTTGAACATTACATAATAAAACTAGTTGAACATATAGAAAGAAGGGTAAATTACATCTGGCCCCCTCGACTTTGAACAAATAGACGATTTCCCCCCTGTACTTCGCAAACTGATTAAAAACCCCTCCTAGTTTGGAGAAATTATACGATTTCCCCCTCTAGCCGGAACCGGAGCATTTCTCCGGCGAGAGGGCACAGGAAATGTCAGAAATACCCTTCTATTAAAAATACACAAAACAAATTAAAAACCTTCTCCTCCTCTTCTTCCTCCTCCTCCTCCTCCTCCGTTGACTCCTTCTCTTACCAAAATCAAAAGAGAAATCCTAGACCTTGTCCCTCCGTAGCGTCGCCAGCATCTTCCCCTTGTGCTTCCTGAATTCAATGACATGGTCCTGAGACAGCATCTTCCCCACGGTGGTTTCCCTCCTCCGCTCTAAGCTCGTTAAATTTTTCTTTTGCATAATTTTTTAGATTTCAAAATTTTGGGGAAACTAAGCCCTATCGACGAATCCACTGCGCCGTCAAGTTGTTTCGACTCTAGGTTCAATGACGAATCCCCTGAGCGCCGATCAAAATCATTAATAAAAGAAATATTAAAAACGCAAACCGACCCGACAAACGAAGAAATAGCCATCGTCATCGCGCTCGGGGCCAGGGGTGGGTGCAGAGGCAGTGCGGGCCTGGTCATCGAGGAAGGTGTTGACGACTTAGCAGACGAAGGCCTTGTAGTGGGGAAGGTTGAGGTCGGTGTCGAGGCGCTGGGAGGCCGCTTCCAAATCTGGTGCTCCATCGTCGTTTCCATGTCGGACTCCTCCAGAATCTCCCGAACTGCTTGCTCCACCCTTATCTTCTCCTTCGGCTCCATGACCGCCCGCCTCTGAGTTTTTGCGTGGGTTTTAAGGTCCGCGACTTTTTAGTTTTTATTTTTATTTTTTAGTTTTCTCACTTCTTTTTCTAGATAATTCTTGATAATTCTGGGATCCCAAATTTGTTTGTGGGTTTCTTTAAGAAATAGAGAACGCCGCCGCTCAAGACCAAACCCCATCGAATTAAAGGTAATCCGCTCAAGACCAAATCCCATTGAATTCCAGAATTTTTTTCACTTCGTTGTCCGCCCTCCTGGGTAATCCGGTTAATTTCTGCTTGGTGGTTGGTGGGAAAGGATGTAATTTATCCGATTTTGGTTAAATTAGGGTTCTTATGGGTTATCCGATTCTGGGTTTGTGGTTTAGTATGGATTTCCAGAGAATTTGGTTTTGGAGGAGAAGGGAGGAGGGAGGAGAAGGAGGAAGAGGAAGAAGAAGAGGAAGAGGAAAAGGAGGGAGGAGGAGGAAGAAGAGGAAAGAGAATAGGAGATTTTTTGTTTGTTAGTGAAGGGGTATTTCTGACATTTCCTGTGCCCTCTCGCCGGAGAAATGCTCCGGTTCCGGCTAGAGGGGGGAAATCGTATAATTTCTCCAAACTATGAGGGGTTTTTAATCAGTTTGCGAAGTACATGGGGGAAATCGTCTATTTGTTCAAAGTCGAGGGGGCCAGATGTAATTTACCCTAGAAAGAAACTAATTGAACATTTTGCTCGAAACCACTTGAACATTCATTGAGGACCACTTGAAAATACTAAGAAAACCACTTGAATATACTAGGAAAACCACTTGAATATTAATTGACAAACCACTTGAACATACTAAGAAAACCACTTGAACATAGTAAGAAAACTACTTGAACATACTAACAAAACCATTTGAACATACTAGGCAAAAACTACTTAAACATACATTGGGAACCACTTGAACATACTAAGAAAACCACTTGAACATACTAAAAAAACCACATTCGATTAACTAATGATCGACAATTAATGCTCGATAATTAATGTCAGTAATTAATAATAATTAATTAATGGTTATTTATTAATTAGGATTCTAATTAATTAATTAATACACCCCGCCTCTCTTTTCTCTTCCCCGTCTCTCTTTTCTCTTTCAGGATGGTCTCGGCCATATTGCCCATCTAGGACCGAATCCTGGCCCGAAATTTTAATTAAACACAAGTAGTTTGAGTTACAAAAGAAATATGACTAGTGTTTAAACTCGGAATTAAAGTGGTAGCATTCCTTGAATCCTGAACATGAAATTCATAAAATGTTGACCCAAAATTGAAACTATTATAAACTTTCGTGCTACATTGCGAATATATATGCCCCCTGTATGTTAATAACAACAATAACAATACGATACAAAGACCATGTATTTCAGAGCCACCGGCATGATTTAGCCGGCTTGAGTAAATTGTTAATGGATACTATTTGGTAGTTATCCACACTCACAAGGGACAAATTTATTTTGATCCCTAAGAGTTTTAGATTTTGTGAAGTAACGCTATTTGTGAAAATCGTTCACATATTTGCTACGTTTGTGATCATGAACCGACCGATGATATTATCTCATTAAAACGATCATTTAGAAGCACGCTACAACATGTAATTATTGTTATTTTGTTAATGAATTTGTTTGTTAATTATACGATAGTCAATGCATGATTATGTGATAATTACACAGGAAAAATCTTCACTAACTAATCTCTCTTGTCTTCCTTGACATCTCCGAACTACTTCTTTGGCAAAAAAATTACCAATTAGGTGGTTTTTCCTTTGGAATTTCTTTTCTGAGAATTCTATTTGGCCTTTTCCTTTTTTTCTTTAGAATTCGTTTCGTGCTTTGACATGTAACTCTAAGCTAATTTAAGATATATATATATATATTCATTGGTTAGAGAGAGGTTATCAAACAAGAACTAAACATGTCTTTATATTTTACTAAATTGTTTTTGTCTTGCGATAGTATTTAAATAGCATGATTCGCCGAGTCAAATAGCATGCATGGTTCATAGTTAAATAGCATGAATGGCAGATAGACATGTACAAACAGAGATAATCACGAATTGGAAAAATTCAAAAAAAAATGTACTCTCTCCTCTCATGATCCTCCCCTCCCCCTCCCTCACCACCAAGGTTTGGAGCTTCACGATCTTTTTTTCTAGGGTAAATTACCCTCAGGTCCCTGACTTATCATCATTTTTGTAGTAGGGTCCCTGGATAATTTGAATTAGATGTAAGGTCCTTACTTTTTGAATTAATATTGGTCTCGGGTCCCTAAAATGAATGATGATGATGTCAGCAACTTTTTTAAAAAATTTTGTCATGTAAATGACCATTATACCCTTAAACTAAAACATAAAAAATCACCATCTCCATCCTTTCATCTTCTCTGAATACCTTCAACACTAATAATTCATTAAAGAAACCATTCGCAGAACACCCAAACAATTAGAAATATTAAACCAGATTCAACACTAATATTTCATTAAAAAACCATTCGCAGAATAACTCAATTTCACCTAAGCAACTCCAATCAAGATATGGCAAGCAAAAGCCGAAACAAAAAATATCAAAACCCCTTTTATCGCCGGAAAGAAGAAAAGAAATCACAAATTCAATAGAGGAGTGGGCTCAGGGGCGTCGCTTTCAAGCCTAACAAAGGGGAAACCAGCGGCCGAGGAATTTTGTTCGTGGACTCAAGCGGCCGAGGATGCAGACGAGAAGGGAGAAGGAGATGACGAACCCATCGCCGTAAACCCGTCGCCGTGAACCTGTCACCGTGAACCTATCACCGTGAACCCAAAAAGAAAGGAGCCGACGAACCCGTTGCCGTGAACCCATTATCGTGAACCTGTTGTCGTGAACCCGAAAAGGGAGGAGCCGATGAACCCGTCGTCATAAACCCAAAAAGGGAGGAGCCGACGAACCTCTTGCCGGGTGCTTTGACCTTCACATCTTCCCAACTCAGGACCTATCACGAATTTCCATCGAATCAAAATTCGACCATCAAAGTTCAAGAATCCATCATCAAACACCTAACAAAGGGTAATCTTCAAGGAAAAGAAATAAGTGAAAAGTTCCACAAAACAAGCTCAGCTTCATCAATTTCATGGTTTAATCTTTACAGGCAATTATAAAATAGTAGCAAGATAGGAACTTTATACCTATTCCCCAACTGGGTCACACGAATTCAGTCAAAAACAGAGGACAACAAGCAAATTACACAATAAAGCACCGAACTTCATTTTAAGAAGACGAAGGGGATGGTTTAGAAACTGACCTCAGGTCCACCGAGCTCGTGGATTCTCATAGCCTTAAGGGTTCTTGATTGACTTAATTGTCGATTGGAGGAGCCAGAAGAGGGAGGGTTCGACGGCGATAAGCGAGGAGATTTCTGGAACAATCTTGCCTCGTTGCCGGTTCGAGTTTAGATTTTCTTTATTTTTATGAATTTTCTGGGTTTTAATGTTCTTGCTGTTGGTTTTAGGTTGAAGAAGGTTTTTTTTAAATTTTTGGCTTAAGGGTATTTTGGTCAATTCAATGTTAAAAAAACGTAAAAAAATTGATGATGTCAGCGAAGGTTAAGTCAGGGACCTTATGTCAATATTTTGTTATAACTCAGGGACCTTATATCTTATTCAAATTATACAGGGACCCTATTACAAAATTATCAATAGTACAAGGACCTGAGAGTAATTAACCCTTTTTTCTATTAGAGAGATAGTACTCTGAGCAAGCAGCTGTTGGGTTGTGTGGATGCTAGTTTTAGTGGCTCTGCAACCTCCACCGCTTTTTCGCTTGCCCATGTCAAGGGAAGGGAGGAGGAATTGGATGATGATGGTGGTTTTAGGTTTTATTCGGTTGGGGATTTCAGTCGATTTTCAACAATTTACACTCTAAATTTGATTAAAATCTGTATATGAAAAATTATAGCTATAGATATCTACTTTTCAAAAATATCTCATTCATCTCTCTATCAAATTTTAGATAGGCTAATTAAATTCATTTTTTACAAGAGTCAATTAAAGTTGAGATCCATAGAAAATAGAAGAGTTTTGGTGTATCAATTAAGAATGGAGTTGGTTGATGAGATGCTTCGGAAGCTCGAATTTGAATTTCAGACATCTAAGAAATAGAAGACAAAAAAGATCGTCGCGATGAAAGCTAATGAAGAAGTCGAGGAACTGACCAATCTTCTTCCACCCTTGTCCACTTTTCCTCCATTTTTGTCGTTCCTTCACATGCAATTCTTGCTTTGGTGTTTGCCACGATGTCTTCACCAACCGGTGTAGGCGATGCGACTTCGACATGTGTCTAAACTGCACAGATCAGGCTCTCTCCATTGCTAGCGATGGAGAGAGAGTGCCTGAGCAGATTCTTCGACATTGTTGTCATCGTCATCATCTACAACCACTTACCGTGAAAACATTTCCCAAAATATCCGAGCACTTGTTGTCTTGTCCCGACTGTAACATGTCTTGCTCATTTGGACCAACGTGGGGCTGTCAACCGTGCAAGTTTTATATTCACAAACCTTGCCTGGACTTTCTCCATGAAATAGTACAAATCAACCTAGATTCTCAACTAGCCACTTGGACTCTGAAAAGAAGTCCAGACAGCGCATGTATTGTCTGTCATCAAACCAACCATCCGAATTTGTTTTTCCGTAGAGTTGGACATGAAAGAATTGAATACTTGTGCATTTTTTGTTGTCTTGTCCGCATAATGACTGAGAAGTCTTCTTCCCAAGTTCCAAAAGTCATCAACCATTTCTTTCATCCATGCCCCAAACTCGAGCTTAAACTTTCTCTGCTACCCTTGACCTGCAATGCATGTTTCCAAAGCCGATCTAACTTGTCCTACCACTGCGAGAGCTGCGACTTCTTCTTGTGTTTTGATTGTGTCCAACTCCCCCAATTAGCTGCTAGCCATGGAAATGAAGTCGACCAGCTGGTTCAGCATTTTTGCCATTGGCACCCCTTGAAGCTCTTTAAGGGCACGATAGACACCAACCACATATGCAACTTATGTGAAAGGTTTAGCTCTGAACCATTTTACAGTTGCAACGACCAATGTCAGTTCTACATCCACAAGACCTGCATGGATTTGTTACCTTATAAGACAAGCCATCTCCTTCTTAGTCCAATAGTTGTCCTACTTCATGTTCCTTCTTTTGAGTGTACAACTTGCAACCGCCAGTGTTCGGGGTTGACCTTTTATTGTAGTGAACGGAAGTGCAAGTTCTGTGTTAGATGTGTCTTGTGGCCGGAGAATGCACTTGGGGATGATGGAAAATTCAAAAGTATACTCCATTGGCATCAATTGAGTTTCTGCGAAACCAGAATAGAACACAAAAGACGAAGATGCTTTTTGTGTAAAGAACTATACATCCCTTGGACTTTGACCTACAAGTGTGATGAGTGTGGTTTGTTTTTTCACAAATCATGTGCTGAATTACCTGTGGAACTTGAGCACCCAATTCATCCCCATCATCCACTCACCCTTACAAATAGGTCTTCTTCACTTCCCAATGAAGCCATGTCCTGTAATTTATGTCTCAAAAGCCTTTCGCAACACTTTCCTCTCTATGATCTGGTCTACATGTGTAACCAATGCGGTTTTCAGTTGGATACTCAATGTGCTACGTATCTTCCATCTCTGGAGTACAAAGGGCATTCCCACCTTCTTTATGTGGTGGTCAACATGTTGGATTTTTCGGAAAAATTATACTAAACAGTATAACGCAGCGGAATTTAAAATTCGAAATTTTAATTAACCAACATAATTTAACTGATATGACTTGTATATATTAATTACATAATTTAATTGCGATAATTAGATTGAACAGAAATAGCTCACAGTGCTTGCATATGCGATGTCGTAGAGCAATGCCTCTACTATGGTATCCACGTAGCCCGATCTACGAATCCTCGAAAGTCGTGATCTTTGTGAACTCGCTAGGAGAATTCTTGACCGAAGAACGATATAGAGAAGATTGATTTTTGGTGTGTTTATGGTGTTCCAAACCAACCATATATATAGCAAATGTAA
>SOPF01021751.1:0-56382 GCA_012979155.1 Hypericum perforatum
AAATTGAAGGATGATTTTGGGCCCAAGATGGGCTCCTTAACCCAATTTCGTGGCTGCCATTTGAAGATGAAAAATGAGAGAGTTAGGTGTCTTTTAACTCTTATGAAGGGACACGGAGACATGAGGAGGGGACACCTTTGTATTATTGCAACTTTAGACATACTTTGTACTTTCACTTTGGTTTCCACCATCATTTTGATTGTTGTTGATCTTGGAAAGGAACTTGGAGAAGGGAAGGAACTTAGAAGAAGAAGATATCAAGGAAGCTTACTCTCTCCATTTTCTTGTTTAGGATTTTATGATTTTGGTTTGAACTAGTGAAGGTACTTTTCATTGTATTTTCATCTTTTAATAGTTAAGTTGACTTTGTGTTTCTATGTTCATTTTCTTGTTATTTATGGTTTGATCTTTGGATGAGTTTGTGAGTTCATGAATCAAGAGTGACAACCTTGAATCTATTCATAAATTTAGTCTGATTGTTGTGAATTGATATTGTTGATTTGATTTAGGATTGACAACCCTATATTAATTAATGATATTAAACTTGGTAGTTTAGAATCATCACCCAATCAAGTTACTCAATTTGCTTAACTTAAGAGATTCAAGGATCCATAATCCAGTACTTAGCAAAACAAATTCACTAGTCCCTGTGGAGACGATCCTACATATCACTATATTACTTGTGCGACCGTGTTCTCTTGCACGTATTTGTGAGTCGAGTTTGGACGCATCAATATCCCCTTGGGTTCATCGAGAATAAGGAAGTCACGAAGGCAATTGTGATAACCGTTCCTCTGTTTAAGTTACCATCTCTTGAGTATCTAACAAGGATATAACAGCTTGAAAGCCAATTCACTCCTAAATTTCTGTTTTTGGCCTCGTATATAGCAAGCCACTTACAAATCATCATCCTCTTAAATATTGCACCGTGCTATCAAGCATAGAAATTCCTCTATATAGTTTGCCATCGATTGACTACCTCGATAACAATCGAGGAGTTGATGATAAAAATTCTGGGTATAATCTCGGGGAAGGAATCTTTGTTGCAATAGTTCTTTCATCAAGGTTAATCATGAATAAGAGGTAAACGCAGGTGATATCTCTCTTTTCAAAGATTTTGCCACCACGCTCTTTCACCTTCCCGTAATTTATATGCAATAATAGTGACCTTTCTTTTCTTACTAACCTCTATGATCTCAAAGAATTATTTAACCTTATTCAGCTAATCAAAGAAGAATTTTATCTTTAGACTGCCATTGAAGACCAAAATTTTAGTCTTGGCCCAGTAGCATCTTGTCTATCTCGTCGAGGGGGCTGTCCAAGATAGATTTGAATAACAGCACTAGAGACAGGGGCTGGTTGATGCTTGGTGTCTATGATGGGGTACGACAATGAAGGGCCTTGTGGTTATTCTTCAAGTTAGAGAACTTCAAGGATTCATTGTACAACATCTTCTAGGGCAGCAAAGAGTTGCTCAAAGAAAACTAGAATTTGGTTCTCTTGAAGGTCTTCAACCATAGCAGAGAGGATTACAACTTGTAGAATGGCTGCATGAACTTGGTTCTGATACCAACTAGTGTAAAACCAAATTGAAAGGCAAACAAGTTTGTTGTTGTACAAATGGATGATAGGATTGATATTGTTTAATCGGTCAAAGAAAAGCTTAGGTCGATGACCAAGGAGTTATCAGGAGAATTTGCATGCTTGTTATTTTCAAGATGGTTATAACATATGTGAGATAACTCTTAATATAAGAGAGGAATATCAAATAGTTTATTATAAAAAATATTATAGGAGGATTAAATAGGGAAAGGAAAAGATGTCTGAGGCGGTAAAGGATAGACAATCGATAGTTAGGTAGCCTTTGTACAAGTATCTCTCCCTAAGTGGAGGTTTCTCTCTCTCTCTCCTTAAAATAGAGCTATCTTAGGATTTTTTTTCTTATTTCCTCTGCCACTGTTGGTGGCTCTCTTTTGTACTTTCCTTCCTTCTCTAACTTCATCCTCTACCTTACATCTCTACTCTCTTCAACCACAACCTTCCCCCACTTCTTCTCATACAACCTTCTTCCTCAAAGATATGAGGCTAGTCTGATCTAAAGTTATGTCTTCATATCTCAATCCTTTGAGTCTTACTTCAAGCTATCCTAGCCTCAGTCCATTTATATGCAATACCTCTAGGCCACCGTCTGTCTACTAGAGACCTCTCTAGAGTTGGGGCATTCTCCCCCCTTTCGAGTTCAGCCTACTTTAGCCTTCCTTAGAATAGATAACCATCGACTCAATCTCTTAAGCTTTGGCCTTGCCCTTGTAACTTCACCCAGGTCCTGACCCACCTTCGTTGCTTAACCTAGACTAACTCACTTGCTTGGCCGGTTTGAGGGCACTGGTGGTTCTAGGCGAGGGGTTGGTCACCACCAAACTGTCTCCTAGCTAGCTTGTCTACTATTTACTTTGCTTTATTTCATGTTCTTTCTTTTGTTATGTGCTTATTTTTTTTTATTTTTGTTAGCTGATGTCTAGCCCCCTTTTGTTTAGAGTCTGCTCAAATTTTGTTCTTATTTGTTGACTTTTTTGTTTGTGCTTTTATTGGGATCGACTTTTGCCTGATGTTACATCCTTTCGGATTTTGTTGCTAGTTTGATGGTTGAGGGTGGAGAACCTTATCTTGATCGATTTACGTTGACCTTGGCTCTCATCTGAGTGTATCTTGCATGCATTTAGATGCCCTTTTGGCTTTGTCCTGAAGTTATTGGCCAAAGTTTATTTTGGAAATTTTTTTGCCCAGGTCATTGGTCTTCAGACTCGTTTGATCGTCTGTCATTCTCCTCGTGCACCTTGATGTCACCGGACTGGCTTACTTTCTCTGCTTGGATTTTTTATCTTATTATTATGTATTGTTCTCAATCGTGTTGCAACCTGTTTATAACATAGACTTTGTGCTATTTTTATCCCTAAAAAAACTGGTGAAGTGAAGAGGTGTCGTCATGAGGATGACATATGACATTAGGTGCAACGCAACGCCCAATGATGCTTATGTTTTCATATTAGAGGTTTTTCCTTAAAGCTAGACACGTTAAATTTGGACCTATTTCTAGGTTCCATTAAATTTGGAATAGCAACTTCGTGTTTTTTTTTCTTTTTTTCATGATTTTAAAATATGATTCGAAGGCCGACCCTCCTATCTCTTAATTCAGTTGGTCTACCAAGTCGGATCTATAGTCGAATCAAATATTTTATCTTTTATATGAATAGTTTGCAAGGAAAACATTAAATATATGTTTTTCATCCTTTTCTTTTTGTCGGGGTATGTACTATGTATTTTAGCCTAGGATCACATGCCATCTCCCTTTAACTACATGAAAATTTGAAGTTTTTAAGAGAAAATAATGATGAATTGCTACCTAATTTCTCAACCCATCTCCTCCTCCATCATTCATCTTTTTCCTTGCCATACAGAAATAAGAAGATTTTTCACCACGACAAACGACAAAACAACAATTCATCCTTCAACAATTATCAAAAAATATTTTTTTTCAAAATATTTTATTTCTAAAAAATTAACATAGTTCTCTAAACAAAAAAATTATTTAAGTTGATATAGAACAAATATCTAAATTAAATTAAAATAATATCAAAATTAAATAAAAATGACTTCGATCAATGTATGTCCTCACCCTAAGTTTTCAAATCCGATGAGGCATAATCATATCTAAAATAAAATATGTATTTTGTTGGGTTTACATAATTTAATAAGCCAAAACTAAATGTAAGCATAATTACGATGAATAAAAATCTCATCACAGAATCTCAAACACTAAAGTTTACAACACAAAACATAGACGAATTCTGAAGTACGATAAATTAGGATTAACGAGTAGGGCACAAAAGTCTCTTTCACACTCAAACACATAAACAAAAAAGATAGTCTCACCACAGGATACATATATTTCCAATTCTTATATATAGTATGAAAATATAGAATACTCTACGGTTAAAGTAATAACGGGATACCTCGAGTGAAATAGACAGATCAAAATTTAACTTCATGAACAAATCACAAAGAAATACCTCCAACAGATCATATACAAAAAAATATAAATCATATAATAACAATTACAAAATTATATCTGGAATCACTTACAAACATGGTACACATCAATCGCGATCATAAAAGAGGTTCAATTTACATGTCTCCCTCCGATGTCTAACATTGTTTGTTTGCCTACTCCCTAAATTCTGAATATCTCCTTTGAATTCTTACAATTTATTATTACCAAGCTCATCCAAAAGTTCTATACAATTTTAATGACAACCACACAAAATTTATAGAAGTAAGTATAGGGTTTCATCCAGCCTCCTTTTATAAAGAAAGTCTTTGAGTTTTCAGAATTAGGATTTGAAAAAAATTTAGTTTAGTCCCTAAATGAAGTATTGTTTGCTCCTTTATAATTTGAAAGATAATGACTTTAGTTTCTCGTTTCTTACACTATTCTCCCATTAATTAAAATTTATCCTAAAACTTAAATAATAATACTTACTTATTTGCTTAAATATAAATGGGTATTTATCCTTCATTTATGTCACCATCTCCGAAGTGGCTTTTTTTTGTATGGTTGCTTCATTGTACTTTAATGTAATCGATAGTTCTTCTTCGTAATTATTGAATCTTCATGTCGATGATTCTCAAAGGAATTACCTTATAACTAACGTCAAGCCTCAGTACTATTAGAGTTTGTTGGACTTTTATCCTTCCCTTGAAATATATTTATGTATCATAGACATGTTAAATACATAACAGATCCCACCTAAACTAGAAGATGAGGCTAAAAGATATGCTAACTTTCTAATGCGCGATATTACGTCATATAGTCTAATATACCATGGACTAAACTTCTATTCTACCTTAAACCTTCTGACACTTTGGTGGGAGATAACTTCAAGAATACATGATCCCCAACTTCGAATTCTAGTTTTCTCATGTGGTAATCCTTGAGTTTTTTCTATCAATTTTATACTGCCTGAATCCTCTCATAGAATACAAGTATATTGTTACTCAATTTTTAAAATATTTTTTTCTCTAATTTTCTTTTCTCTCTCGCCTTATTCTACTTAATTGGAGAACGATATTTTCTTATATATAATGCTTCAAAAAGCTATTCATATATTTGCTTAAAAGTTGTTGTTGTATGCAAACTCTACTAAAGAAAGGCAACTCTTTTATTTTCTCCTAAAGTCTAATACCCAAGCCCATAACATATCTTCTACAGTTTACATAGTTTGCTCAAATTGCCCATTTACCTATGCGTAAAATATTGTGTTACATTGTATTTTTTTCCACATTAAATCTTGAAGCCTCTTCCAAAACTTGGACATGAATTGAGTATCTCTATCAAATGTGATACTCACTAAAATCTCATATAGATGCACCACTTCTCTTTTATAGAGTTTGGTTGTCTATTCCATAGATATACCTACCTTGCAAGCTAAAAAATGAGCTCTCTTTATTGGTATATCCACTATCACTCACAAAAAATCCTTCTTGTGTGAGCTCCTTGAAAGTTCGATCATGAAATTTAGCGTGATTTTCTTCCATTTTCACTCTAGAATTTC
Source organism: Hypericum perforatum (assembly GCA_012979155.1). NCBI lineage: Eukaryota > Viridiplantae > Streptophyta > Magnoliopsida > Malpighiales > Hypericaceae > Hypericum > Hypericum perforatum. Next base: position 5,613 of record SOPF01021751.1, read on the forward strand.
TAATGGTTATGGATGTCCAGCAAGTCATTAGTATTTTATATTGATCAATTAACAGACCATATAGTTGGCTTTGTAGTCTGCTATCTTCTTCTTCATTCCTGAAAATCAGAATTGTTCCTTCAGGTCTTGGTATAGTTTAGTTTTTTAGGATGATAGGTGTAGCGGGTATTATGAGCTTTATCAAGTACTAAATTCTTTAACTCATTTGTGGTTGGGATATAGAGTTTATGTACGAAGCATAGATATGTATCAACTCTAACATAAAAGTCTTCAATTACATCTCCATTTTGAACTTGGTGGCAAATATGGTTGAGGGTAGCATCTTTTAATTATCCTTTTCCAAATACCATTTGTAGTGTGAGTTTATCACTAGGCTTGTTATGATTCTTGTTGGACTGTTATTTTGCATTTCCAACCTCCTCAAATCCTCCACCACCTATTTCTTTCGTGTTATTTTATAAGCTCGTGCGTAAGAGTCCTTCTTACCTAAAGCGTTCCATACTATGTTAGACTTATTAGGTTATGGTAAATCTCAACATCATAATCTTTGATTAATTCTAGATAGTTCTTTTGATTCATATTAAGGTCTTTCCAAATGAATATATACTTAAGACTCTCATGATTAGTATATATCGCACACCGTGCTCTATATAAGTAATGATGCCACACCTTTAATAAATGAATTACTATAGCAAATTCCAAGTTATGAGTGAGGTCATTCTTCTTATAAAATTTTGAGCTGCCTAGAGATAATGCAATAACCTAATTATCCTATATAAGCATATAACCACGACTTCCTCTTTGAGACATTACTATAAACTACAATATCTACCCCTTTGGTTAGGAGAACTATGATTGATAGCAGATATAAGTCTCTCATTTACCTCATGAAAATTTTCTTTGAACTCTCCATTCCACACAAACTTTTTCCCATTTTGAATTAATTAAATTAGTGGCAAGGCTATTTTCATAAATTCTTTGATAAAATTTTGATAGTACCTACCAATTTGAGAAAGTTTCATACTTTGAATACATTATCTGGTTACTCACAATTTACTACTATTTTAATTTTACTAGTGTATATTGATACTCTATCCTTAGATATCACATGCCCTAGGAAGGCCATTTTCAAGCCAAAATTCATATTTGTTAAATTGGATATATAATTGCTTTGCCCTTAGTATCTCTAATCAAGTTCTTAGATATTTTTCATATTTGTTAAATTTGATATATAATTGCTTTGCTCTTAGTGTCTCTAATCAAGTTCTTAGATATTTTTCAAGACTTTTCTTACTAGGTTAGTACACCAAGATATCATCAATGAACACAATGATAAATTTATCCAAGTATGATCAGAATGTTTGATTTATAAGGTCCATGAACTTCATAGAGACATTAGAGTCTAAATGGCATGACCATAAATTCATAATATATGTACTAACTACGTAATGTCATGAGTACATCCTCCTCCTTTATTTTTAATTAATAATATCTAGACCGTATATCAATCTTAGAAAATACTTATACCCCTCTTACTTGATCAAATAAGTCTTTGATTCTTGGCAATGGGAACTAATTTTTTTAATAAGTTTATTCAGCTCTCAATAATTAATACACATTCGCAAAGATCCATCATTTTTCTTGATAAATAAAATTGGGACTCTCCATGGTGGTACATTATGGCAAATGAATCCTTCAGCTATCAAATCTTCTAATTGTCCTTCAACTTCTTCTGTTTTATTGTACCAATGGCAGATAGTTTGGGACTCTACATAGTGGTACACTATGACAAATGATATTAGGACTCTCTAAGGGTGTAGTGGTTGCGAGAGATTCTTCCCTATTTTGCTTCATTATTTTTTACCTTCTCATGAAATTCTTTGATAATAAATCATTGCTTCCCAAAGGTTCGAAAGACATGTACTTTTCTTTAGTAGTCTATTATAGCATAGTATTTGATAAGTCAGTCCATTTCTAGAATCATGACGAATCTCATCATTCTCATGACTCTCATATCTTTTTTAGATTATATCCACATATTATGACTCCACAACCCTTGCATTGCTCAGAAATTGTAATGTAATTCTATAAGGTTGTGATGACTTGCGAGAGGTTTTTCCCTATTTTGCTTCATGATTTTATACCATTTCATGAAATTCTTTGATAAGAATCAGTCAATGGCACTAGAGTCAAACAAGACTTTTATCGAGACTCTAAGGTTGAAATTGTCCGATTTTGAGACGGTCAGTTCAAAGCCTAAAATAATTTGCTCTTGTGCCCGGTTCGCGATCTAAAGGTCGAACTATCAGACAAACTCCTTATTTAAAACCATGCTTTTCTTTGCTCAACATTTTTTTATTCTTATTTATTGTTCTAACTTGTAATTAAGTTCTTATTTTGATGTCGTATCATCCAATCGATTAACAACTAACTACCTGATAATCTAACACTTATTTAAGCTGTCCCCATAAATCGAACTGAAAGTAGATTTTTACGTGCAATGACTCAGATTCTCGTTCCAAAACTAAATCTTCAGATTCTCGTTCCCAAAGCTAAATCCTCACTTGGTGACACAGTTTCTTGCACTTTTTTTGACCTGGTCTGAAATCACGTATATTCGCGGTCTTGCTTGGTTGCCGTTCATCACTCACTAAGTCGGCTGCCGACTTGCGTGATTTCTCAAGCCAAAGAATGTTAGCCCAAAACAAAAACGTTAATTTGAATTCACACCGCACGGGACCAACTAATCCTCGTAGCCATCAACCTAGTCGGGCTTTGTTTTTTAAAAAATCTAGGCCAGTTCATGCTAGACCTCGGAAATTCAGATGTCTATTGTCCTTTATGGCAAGGAAATCTCGATCGATTCACGCGGAATTTGGTTTGCCTCCCTTGTATTAGTTCCCATTCGGACGGTCATTGGTTCGGCTCCGACATGCTCCATTGACATTTAGTCGTAGAAACGTTGCATTTATCTCCACTCCTCCTTTTAAAGTTGCCACAATCTCTCTGAGAGATCTTACTTCAGTTGAACATGTCGAGTACGAAAGAAATACCAGAGACCAAAATTCAAGGTCTCCCTCGTGAGATACTCCTGGACATTCTATCCCGGCTGCCTGTCACTTCTTTGCTCGAAGCTAAATTAGTATGCCAAGCGTGGCATACCATAGCACGAGACCGTGTTCTTGTCCCTCTTCATTTCTCCCGTACCACCGAGACCGATCCATTTCTCATCTTACACAGTGATGTTCCAAATCCAAATGATCTCCATCTCGTTGATCTTACTGATGTCGACAACAGAGAAGCCGGTAGGACGGTTCGGAGGATAAATGTGCCTGAACTGCCTGCCTTTAATGTGGTAGGGTCATGCAATGGCTTGTTATGCTTGTTGGGTGCACCTGTTACTCTCTACATATGCAACCCTTTCATCATGAAGTTATGGCAGATGCCAAAGTTCAAAGGGCACTCTGTAAATCACATATTTGGATTTGGTTATAATCCAACAACCATGGAACACAAGGTGGTAAGCGTGGTCTCCTCGGTGAGTTTCGACCGTCGCAATTTCCGTAGGAACCCCACATCGCTTGGCTCTTCTGCTCATGTTCTTACCATTGGGAACGATTCTTGGAGAAGGCTAGGCATAAAACCGTACCATTTTATTCGGCCGTTATCACAAGTCCCGGTTCATGGAAGACTGCATTGGGTAGCTCATCCTAACAGGGTAGATCGAAGAGTTCGCAATGGCCGGCTGATTGTCTCGTTTGATCTTGACGACGAGCAATTCCGCGAGGTTGCAAAACCTGCTTGTGGTAGCTTAGACACGATTAGCTATCAACTGGTTGCATTAAACGGTAGTCTATCTGCGGTCGTTCACCAGGAAGATGGAAAACTGGAAATATGGGTTATGAAGGAGTACAATGAACAAGAATCCTGGATCAAGGAGTACATCATTGGAAATTACTTGCCTCGAGGATTAGAAACCGATGCAGCAGATCAGCCCTCTCGTGGCTCGATACTCTATTTTGGCAGAGCAACACCCCAAGTTCTTTACATGACGAACAATGGCGAGATAGTATTGGATTATAGGCGCAGAAGCTTGGTGTTCTACTATCCCCGAAATGGAACATTCACGGATCTTATGCTGCAACATATGCCAAGTCTGTTCCACGCAACTGTTCACGTTGGTAGCCTAAATCAGATTTGACACCTTTGTTTTACCAATGTATTAACATGGATTCTACTTCTTCAATTAATTCACTTTGCTTCACAGTTGCCCTTTTCTTTTCTCTTCCTTTGTTTTTTCATCAGCTGCTGTGTTCTTAGGTTCTTTTATCCTTGTGTTATCAAGTGCTAAACCATGTGATTCTTACTATACTCGGTTATTGTATGAAGTGGGAAAGATATCTTGGAATTTGGATATATTAGTTGTGTGTTTGGCAGGAAACGGCGCCGTCTGCAATATTTCATCTCCCAGGAATTAAACAAGATTTTTTGACAATTTATTCTACACCATGTATTATTAGATTAGATGCAATTTTTTCCATACTTCTCCATAATGCTATAAAGCATTAAGAGAGGATACTTTTGAGAAAATTTCCACAACCAGCTTACTTCTCGTTAACTTTTCTACGAATTTACAAAGGTCCGTAAATTTATTACAATTCTCCTAACTGCGTAAATTTTGGAAAATACAAAAACTATGTGTTTTTTTCCAAAATTTCGGGAAATACTCTATATTTCTATAAAGCAGGTAAGAGTTTATTGGAGTTGTTTAAAAAGATAAAAGTTTGTGAACTTTTCATTCTCTAGTTAATATAATATGTTATATATATTTTATAGGGTAAATTACATCTGGCTTTCTTGTAGTATGAGAAATTTAACTCTGGCCTCCTCCTAATTCGCAATTCGATTAAAAAGCTCCTTTAGTATGACAAAATTGTACCATTTGGTCCCTGAAGCCGTAACTGGAGCTTTTCTCCGGTGAGAGACCTCGTGAAAAGACAAAAATATCTGTGATCAAAAAAACAAAAAAAAACTCTCTCCGGAAGAGGAGAAAGAGAAGGAGGAGGAGGGAAGAAGAGAGGGGAGGAGGAGGAGGGAGGAGGAGTGAGAATTTCGGAGGGAGGAAAGAGGAGGAAGGAAGAGAAGGAGAAGAGTGGAGGAGGGCGAAGGAGAGAGGAGGAGGAGGAGGAGGAGGAGGAAAGTGGAGGAGGAGAGGGGTAGAGGAGATGAGAGGAGGAGGAGGAGGGAGAATTTCGGAGGAAGGAGAAGGAGGTGGAAGGAGGAGAAGGAGGAAGGAGGAAAGTGGAGAAGGACGAAGGAGGAGGAGAGCGGAGGAAGAGGAGGAGGAGGAGGAGGGCGGAGGAGGAGGGAGGAGAGAGGAGGAAAGTGGAGGAGGAGGAAAGTGGAGGAGGAGATGGGAGGAGGAGGAGGGCGAAGAAGAGGGGAAGAGGAGGGGAAGTTTCGGAGGGAGGAGAGAGGAGGAGGAATGAGGAGAGAGGAGGAGGAGGGCAGAGGAGGAGAAAGGTGGAGGAGGAGAAAGGCAGAGGAGGAAAAAGGAGGAGGAAGAGAAAGAGAAAGGAGGAAGGAGGAAGAGGAGAGAGAGTGTTTTTAGGTCAGGGGTATATTTGTCATTTTCTTTGGTCTCTGAAAATTCTCCGGTTCCAGCTTCAGGGGCCAAATGGTACATTTCGTCGTACTAAAAGAGTTTTTTACTCAAATTGCGAATTACGGGGAACCAGAGTTAAATTTCCCAAACTACAGGAGGCCAGATATAATTTACCTTATTTTATATGTTAATTATTAGAAAGTCAAGGGACAACAAATGTACTTTTGGTATTCTTCCGGTCAATCTATTCTGGGAAACAATATTTCCGGGATATAAAGTCACTGTCGGCGTACGTCATCAATACTTTTTTTGGGGTAAATTAAAATTACGCCATCCAAAAGGTTTTTTTGGTGAACTCCCAAAAGAGTAATTAAATTAGGTGACTCCGACAGGGAAGAAGATAACAAATCATAATAATTACTCTTTAAAGGAAAGACCTTTTGGTTTCGAGGAGAGAGAAAGCCGCTCCTTCCGCCCCATGAGCCTCGCACCGGCGAAGACAGACACTGTGAGTACTTTCAAATTATTTTCTGTGTTTTATATCAAAGAGACCCAATAAGTAACCGCCGTTCGTAGTTCGAACTGACTCAGATTAATTCAAGTTCGAGATAGAAACCCGAAACTGACTAGTGCTTATATATCACATGAAGGGTCAGGCTTGATATTTTTTCAGATAAGCAATGCGGGGCAAGAAGTTTGTTCGCCAAGAGCGAGGAGATGGAAAGTTGGAGAAGTTGCCTCTCGATGTCTCGCTCAGCATCCTCTCTCGGCTGCCCATCTCCTCGCTGCACAATGTCAAGCTTGTTTGCATGTTCTGGTACAAACTAGCGCGGAATCCCGGCCTGCGTCGTTCTTGCTCGCCTCGGGACGATCCGTGCCTAATATTGCATTCCGACTCTCCGGTGCCAAACCGGCTTTACGCTGTATATCTATTCGCCAACAATGAGGGTCCTGGGATCGTGAGGGAGATCGATGTTCCCGGACTGCCCCAGTTCGACGTCATTGGACCGTGCAATGGTTGGTTGTGCCTACGCAATTCGAAAACGAGGCATGAGTTTCACGTCTACAATCCCACCACGGGTCAGTACTCGTGGCTGCCTGAACCGAACCATCGCGCAGATAAGTGGACTGTGTTTGGATACGGTGTTGATCCGGTGTCGAATGTTTTCAAGGTTGTCAAGATAAGCGCAAGTAAGAGGAGTCATCACCCCCGAATTTCGTCAGATGTTGAAGTCCTAGATATTGGGAGCTCCAGCTGGAGGAATCTCGGGGAAGTACCGTTTCATCTGATGGAGTCACCATCCCAGGTCGTGGTTAATGGAAGGCTTCACTGGGTTGATTGGCCAACTGTAACCCATTTACGTAACAGGAGACGCAAGCTGGTCTCATTTGATTTGTCCGATGAGACATTCGTTGAAGTACCAAAGCCTGATTCTGCTGGTTTAAATTGGTGCTGTCACGAGTTAGTCGTTATTAGAAATTCTCTATCTGTAGTAGTTTATATCAAATGTGGGAAGTATGATATATGGACTATGAAACAGTATGGAGTCGGAGGGTCTTGGAGAAAAGAGTACAGCTTTGATTTTGCAAGTCACGTGCCAAGAAGACTGGAGGAAGATGTGGATGATTCGTTTGATGGTTCGAACTTTTACTTGCAGGGTTCGTATGTTCGAGTTCTAGGCCGGCTGAGAAATGGTGATATTCTTCTGACATACCATTGCAGAGCTCTGGCTTGCTACAATCCAGAGACAAAAACATTCTATGACGTTATGATTCGAGGAATGCCTAGTTGGTTTCAAGCATTTTGCCATGTGACCTCGGCCTCGTCAGTATTACCATCACTGGCATACAGCTGAAGTAAAGGCTCGCAGAAGTTGGTTCCTCAATTGCTGAGCTCCCTTGGTCTTCTGTTGGTTTCACTTTCGACCACAAGCTGCAAAGTCTTTCTTCTACAAATGGCAATGACAATTCTTCAGTTGAAGCCATTGGCCGAGTTAGGAAAAAACTTATCTGCATGAGCACACTCATTTGTTATTTTCGGTTATTAGAACTTATTTACCTCTCAAGTTTTCCTGTTATGTAATATTGTAATGTAGGTCCGGGTTGAGGCTTCGGAAAGATTAAGAGCTACTTCTTGAAGCTTCTCTTACTTATAAGCTGATGAAGACAGCTAGAGTGTGACTCTTGCTTAGGACTGACATCGGTCAACTGCTGATCAGTTTGGTCCAAGAAGAGGCTTTCAGAAGGTGTGTGAGTGATTTCTCTTCCTCAAGCTCCTCCTCGAATTAAATTGACAGATAACTGAGTGCAATATCAGGGTTTTTTAGAGCTCTTAATCTGTCAACCAAAAAATAACTTTCTAATCTGCATTTACCGATACATCCGAAGCTTAAATAGCAAAACAAGTTGACAGCTTTGGACATCATCACGCTGACTAGTTGGTTTGCTTACACTTGGGAATGGAAACGCAAACTTGACCGAGGCTAACCCTCGTAAATTATTGCATCAAAAACAGCAGGCATTTGATTAGATGTATGTTCGGTGAATGTTTCGGTTTCGGGACTATAAGAAGCCAAACTCCTGCAGTTGTATTGGAAGAGGATCTCATTGTCCTTCTGCAAGCATAGCACTTTGACCAGAGATCCACCACTGGACAAAAACTTAACGTTTCTGTAGTTACCATCATTGTCAGTCTGCAGCTGCTTTGGTAGGTAAGTTCCAATGACATACTCATTAATCCAAGATTCTCTAACATCATAGCTCTTCATAACCCAAATCTTAATTCTTCCATCTTTGCATTCCGCGGCTGCAGAAAGGTATCCTCGTAATTCTACCAATTGATACCTCTTGTTGTCTAAGCCACCACAAGCAGGTCTTCTGACCTCCCGGAACTGTTCGTCTTCCAAGTCAAACGAGATGATCGAGTAAGTTCCGTAGCCCGAGTTTTGATGCCATGTCCAATAAGCTCTGTGGTCTGTGCTCGGGCGAGTAGTCCAATGAAGTCTGCCATTGACTAAGACTTGCATTGATGGCCGAACAAAATTGTAATCCTCATCGTCCAGCTCTCTCCAAGTGGAGCTGCCAATTGTTAGAACATAAAACCTGTGGAAAGAAAACCATGTCTGTTCTTGAGGAGGGCGTGTCTTCGTATCCAGGGTGACCGATACAAGGATCTTGTGCTCCTTGGAAATCGAGCTGGACCCGAATCCAAGAACTCTGCGTATCAATAAAGGTGACCTTGGAACTTCAACACAAGTTTTAGTAATCGGGTTGCAGATAAGAATGACAACAGTATAAGATTGAAAGAGACACAACAAGCCATCACAAGAGGCCACCATTTGAAACTTGGAGATTGACGGGAAAATCTTCTTCACCATCCCTTTGTCCTTGTTTTGACCAGAGAAGCCTACAAAACACATCTCTTCCTGAGGAAGAACCTGTAATACAAGGCATGGATCGTTCTGCTTCCGGTGAGAAAGATGCATCCCGAAAAGGATCTGGTGTCGAGAATTGTCGCGCCAAGACCGGCAAACGAGGCTGATTTGCATCAAGTATAGCATCGGAAGCCTAGATAGAATGTCAAGGATAATGTCACGAGGAAGACTATTAATCCTGCTAAATTGTGCATCTTCCCTATCTTTGTCCATCTTTCTTATGTTAGGATGAAACCTATGAAGCAGAGAACTATGAGACCGAAGAATTTATAGAAATAAACGAAGATAGAAGTTGTCGGTAAGCATTATACCGAATTTAAAATTTGTCAGCTGCATTTGTCTTTTAGAAACTGCAGATGGAATCACCAACACATGCAAGCAACCAAACACATTTGGACATTACGCAAGTATTCTGGCCGTATCCACTTGGCAGAACACTCGCACCATCAAAATCAGTTGTCGCTGTGCAAATTTTGTCGAGTCAGATCGAGTTGCACCATAGGATTTAAATTGGAGAACTCTAATTAAACGAATATATATATATATATATATATATTCACAAAATAAAATAAAATCAGGCGTTAGATATATAAATAAAGGTGCATATTTATAAACACGGTGCCATTAAAGATACAACTACTTATTGTTATTCAACATGGAGTGACCATAATAAATTTTCACAAACCAAAACACATTCCCCGCATAAATTCCATACAACCTTAATTGCTCAGATCGCATCTATGCCAAAGGCTGACTCTCCACGTGGCAATCTCCTAGGACCCTTTTAGGCTTCATAATTAGACCCAAACTTCATGCTTATTATACAAAAACTAACATGAAAAAACAAACTCATGAAGAGCCCAAATGGACAAGCTTCTGCTGCTTCACATAGGCAAACCACTCACATGATCATATCACATAATAGTAGCCCAAATGGATTTACTCTGCCTTCTCAACTGGAATTTCTGCATCTGTTTCTACCTTCTCAGGCTCAGCCTCCACAGGTTTCTTTTCCTTTGGAGCCTCAGTTTCAGCCACTACTTCGGCAGCAGCAAGCTCTGGCTCTGGATCCGCCGCTGCGGCGGGTGCCTCGACGGATTCATCAGCAGCCACCTCCACCACAGTGGGAGCTTGGTCTTCAATGGGAGTCTCCTCCTCAGCAGCTGGCTCTTGTACTGTCTCTTTAGGGGTCTGATCTTCTTCAACATTCTCAACTGGGGTCTCTGGTTCCTTGGTCTCAACCTCAGCTGGGGCATCCTCCTCAGGTACTGCAGCTTCTCGGGGAGCCTCCACTACGACGGGTGTTTCTTCTTCCTTCGGCTGCTCCTCCTCGGCTGCTGGCTCTGGTGCAAAAGCTTCTACTTCGGCTTCTACCTTTACTGCTTCTTCTGTTGTTGTGGTCTCTGGGGTGATCTCCTCCTGAACAAGAGCAATCTTCTCCTCTTGGAATGCTGTTTGAGCTGATACAACCTGCTCGACGCATAAATTTAAATAAATATTCACTTTAGACAACATATGTTTACGTAAAAAACTGTGTTCAATCTCAAAATTTACGTAAATAACGACGTGTAATATCACACAAAGTCTACTCATACTAATTTCGTGTTATAACTATAATTAGATTTGCTACATTGATAAATAATTTCATCGTATATGGAACTAGTGATTTGATAAATACTTCAATATTTCTGGTGGAAGAATACCTCAACAGTGGCCATTGGGATGGGAATAGGAGAATGTGGAAGTGATTTACTAATTGAAGGGAGAGAAGCAAAGGATAGTGAGTGTGATCAAATGATTATATTTTGTGAAGAGATGATCAATGTGAATGCTTTATATAGAGGTGTAGGGGCTTCCATCTCATGAGTAGAGAGGAGGGGAAATAAATAAATAAATAGAGTGAGTGATATGGCGTAGTGGGAGCACTTGAAGAATCTTGGGATTTTGCCAACTCACGTCACTGAATTCAATGGGAAAGTAGTACATTATGTTTGGTAATAATGTTACAGGATTTCTTGGAGACAAAAATTTCAGAGTTTCACTATTGTTTTTACCAAGCTAATTGCTTGTGGCCTTTTTCATTGGAAAAGGAATCCATATGTATGCCGTTTTCAACCAAGCCATCGTCTATCTCATTTTTGGTTGTGTGCCCTTGATATCACAGGGACTGTTTGATTGTCCATTGCATGCTAAAAGACTTGGTTTGGTAGTTGATACAATTACTAAGGAATTCGTATTCACTTAAAAAAGTTTGTGTTAAAGCGTGTAGAAATTTTTACAATAATTAACTCTATATACAAAGGACTGACAAATCATTCATTCATCAAAATCAGTTTTCAATTTTTATCATGAAAGCACACTGTAGACAAAATTCATAAACTCTAATTATAGGTCTTTTGCTTTACGAATTTTCAATATTCATTTATTCTTTGTATATACGAACAATTACTTATGAATAATCAAGTATATTTGATCAAGTCCTAAAAATAGGGCTATTCCACATCCCGTGTGGTTGGCAAAATAATTTGAACTCAATACATCATTTATCTACTTGGACCAAGTTGGTAGTAATGTAATAATAAAACGTCGTAAATGTTTACCAACTGATTGAACATCTTCGGCATCTCTTTTATGAGATATTCAACAGATAATTGAGCGATCTTGACTGATTGTTCTGTGAAGACAAATTATTTCATTGTTTTGTAAACTGGCCTGTGACTATTTCATCCTGGAAGGTAAGTGTTATTGGCAGACAACGTCCATTTTCCAAGATGTATGAAAGGTGACAACAACATTGTCATTGACGTTGCTTATTTATTTCAATTCCCTTATATATGTTAAGATCATCGACCTTACTTGTATTTTTTACCATTTTATTTTTTATACACTCGGTCGAATAATGTACTAGGAATAACGATGTCTATCGTACAAGTACGGTGGATAAGGACACTCAAACCTGTACGCTATATTCTATCCTAAATTATTTTACTATTTGACGCATACTTTTATCTTCAGAGTGTATAGCGTCTACATGATTGACCACTTGAACATTTTGTAATCAATAATTGGTTTTTCATATAATTTTGATGTTACATATAAAATTTATACAAATTTCATATATTTTATACATTAAAGAGCAAAATTCAATAAAAATGTATGATAAAATATAGATACATCGAATTCAGAATATATATTATAGATAAAAGAGTAGGCTACGGATTTATGTTAAAGATTTATACAATACTTTAAACCATATCATTAAAAATGAACTCATAACCATATCTTATTTAAGAGTTAGCCAAATTAACATTTCTTTATACTCTTACGGTAAAGATAGGATTTGATCTAATAATATATGAATATTTCTGTTACCACTAAATAATACGTGTATAATTCAAACAACAACACAAAATAATAACAATATTTTTTTATCAAATTTTAACAGTAATACATTCACCAACATATGTCATGATATTGTTCACCTAGCTGATCTATAGAAAAACATTGCGCTTTTTTCTCTTTCCTCAAAATGTGCATCCCGGGTAAAACTTTCCTGCCTAATTAGCAACTTTGCGAGTCATGTACAGAAATTATGATTTCAATGTGGTCCCAAGAGCCAAAAGATAAAGGCATTTCCAGATCAGACATGGAAGCGAAGCCAAGAGCCGTGGCACTCCTTTCCCAGAAAAAAAGAGTCGTGTCACTTGCAAATACATTTGCAAATTTATGAAAAGTTAGGCTTTAGTCCATTGTAAAGGCACCACACTAGCCAGTCTCTATGATTTGCTTGTAAGAAAGGAATCAAATTCTGACGTAGCACTTTGTCCATGTCCATGCTGTTATGCCGCCCTCGGATCGTAACATCCATTATTAGTAATTTTATATCACAAATTATATTTTGTCAAGATTTGAACTTTACATTACTATCAAATTATTCAATTTTTGTGACAAATACTCTTTAGTTATTACATCCGTTATTATACCAATAGATCAGTTGATCATCATTAAGTAAAAGAGTTAAAGTAACCTCAAAAAAAAGATTGTATCGCTGATCAACATTAACACTAATACGTCAAATTTTATTAGAACTAAAAAAGTAAAGCAATTGGACGAGTGTTAAAACTGCAATTGGACATTGTATATGCAGATATCTTGAACAATAAAAATACAACTTTCCAACGGTTGAGAGATGTCCCTTGTTCCGAATGCGCTCAAAGAATCCCAAATCTAATTTCTTGAAGAAAAAAAAAACGTAGATATGACCGATGCATTTTCTACACGTATGTCATCAATCATCACTATTTTACTTCCAACTACTATCTGTATGGTTCCCACATGCACATTTTGATCTCATGTTGTGAAAGCGGAACCAAAATGATAATTTTATTTACTCGAAAGTGAATTTTGCTAATTTCTATAATAGCAAACTTGTACCTATTTTACCTTTCTATTGGTTTTGTTGGAACTCAAACTGATTTAATTAATTTAACATCAAGTGACCTACGTGTGTCTTCTTTTAATCAGTTATACACAAAAAGTAATCATGACATCACATGAATTTAATGTTTTCTTATAAGTTTATTATACTTTGATAGTATAAAATAAACTCAATATACAAAAGTTGCAGAAATGAAAATTACAATCCACGTTTTTTGACATGGACTGAGGAACAAAAACCTGAAACAGAATTACGAAAACCCAAGTAATCAATATAAAGAGTTATATCGTGACCTACTAAGTTTCACATGAATTTAATGTAGTGGGAAACTTCGTACGTAGCGGACGCTAATTTTGTGTGCCTCGGGATGGGTTTTTGATTTGCTGGCCACGTCCCTGCTCTGCCTTTTACCCTACTGATCCACTGAAATAATTTGGATCTTGAATATTTAGATTTGAGTGTTAGCCAATTTTATTTTTTCTCGTCTAAATATTATAAAAAATTATTGATCCAAACCAAAAGTCACCATAGACCGGCCCTAGGATGGTCTCTACTGTCTGAGGCCAACCAAACACAAAGCCTCTACTATCTGCTCAAGCGGGAAAGCCACTTTGCTAGAAAACAGAAAGTCTGTAAAGGGCCAGGCGATCAGGTTCGTATATGGGCGGTGGATCGAGGCCTACTAGGGTGGGACCGTCTCTGTCTTTGTCCAATGGAACATTGCCAAGTGTGCAGCGTCAACGTGGAATGATATCGTTTCCATGTCACTATGGACGTGACCTGGGATTAGAAATGTTTTGACGGATGAGTTGAATCGGAATTAATTGCCCACCGTCTAAATCTATGCGACTTGCGTTATCTGGAAATCATTTTTGTTTTAACGTTAGTTGATAAAAATTATTTTTTAAGATTTTATGGTGATTTCAGAGGGAATGGTATTTTATCACTTAAAAGTTTCGTACTCTAGAGAATTTAATTATGCTTTGGACGTTTTTCATCATAGGTAAAGTTTTTTTTCTCGCTGTTAATACATAATCATGCGTTAACTTTTGTACAATTAATGAACAAATTCATTAATAAATGACAAGTCTTATTTATTGTAGCGTGCTTGTACAAGACCATTATAACGATGTACTGTCACCAGTTGGTTCACGATCACAAATGTACCGGATATGTTAACGATTTCCACAAATGGTCTTGATCTGTGAAATATAAGACCCTGAGAGACTAAAATGTAATTCATACCTTTTGAGTGTGGTTGATAGTGAAAAACTTATAATTTAGTCACTCTACTTTTTCTCTCTTTTATAGGGAGGGGCAGGTGCTTGCATGGGCGTCACGTAGGCGACGCGTGGGCGCCACGTGTAGCCATGTAGCACGTCATGCGTGCATGACTACCACGTGTTGCCACGTGGTATGCCATGCAGACATGTCAAACATTTGGCATGCCTTGTGGCACGCCACGTGTCGACCAAAATGTCATTAGGCTTTTGGGTCTAAACGGCTCAGGTCTATTTTTGCCCAATAATGACTGCAAATTGAGCCCCCAAGTCCAACAACATGGATCTAAGAATTAATTTGATTAGATCGAGAATAGGATTTGGTTGTGTAGGACTTCTCTCAGAAGCTTGGAGTGGTTGGAATATAATGTAAATATGATCTTAAAATTTTGGATAAATTACATTTAACTCTCTATAGTTTAACATATTTGTCTCCTGCCCCCTTTTATTTTACAAATAAGATAGAGAATACAAAGGAATGATAAGTTAAGAGGATTTTTCTCATCGCTTCACTATCACTCATCTCCATCATGCCAACAACTATAGCCTTATATAGTAGGAAATCATGAAAACACATTTAAATTATTTACATAAATTTAAGTAACGAAAATTAAAAATGATTTTAAATACGACCATTACACGAATTATTTTGATTAAAAAAATTAAACTTTTGAATTAACATAATTTTTGAACAATTTCCCACTATTTTAAAAGTTTAGAAAATTTTCTTACTTTTTATGTAATTCTATGAGTGTAACTGCATCGATACTGGTGTCTCACAAACTATGAACATGTCCTTAGAGTTATAGAAAAGTTATACAAATGTCATGATGAAGTTATTTAAATTCTAAGAATCATGAACGACTATATTGTATACCTAAACTTTATAAATCACACTCCACTCCTTTAGTTCTTGTCATTTGTGTTGTCTCACGCTAAATTGGCCATGCACGCGACTGATTTTCATGAGTGCTCTAGAGATCAAGTCAAAATCTCATACGAGCGGCTCAACTCGACACCATATTGATGATCCCATCAAGTGTATATTGTACTTCATACATCATCCTATATTAATAAGTTCTATAAGATCATTAATAGCATGAAACTTATCCTCTTACATGCAATCTAGTACTCTTTCACACGCATCATAGGAATGGACCAAAATTAGTACTATAGTGATTAACTTGTGACTTGTTGTTATCCATATGAACCTACTTCATGTGTTCTTCAATCACAGATTATATTTCCATCATCTTTATTCTAGCAATTAGCTTTAAGTCTCATTTTTTTCGATGTATACAAATCTTTTTTACAATGGTTATGTCACAGGATTAAACATATCTACTGTGACTTCATACATTGAATGAAATATTTCAACTCATAGTAGTATTACTTAACACATATTATATTAACCAAATATATTGTCTTTTGCCATTGAAGCTTTATGTCAAGCTATGACTATTGCATTTATTCGCAATCTCAAATCTTCATTACTAACTCTGTTGGTTATATTCTGAGAAGAATATTCTCAAAAGTTTACAACCACAAGTAACACTTGGTAACTCAAGACATCAATATTGACAATGTTGACTTTGTTCCCACAAATATATTAACCACTCGGAGTTATTAACAATCAACTTTAGAACTATATAAACTTTTACTTCACAGTAATTTTTGCTAATGTAGTTTTTTTGTTAGTTTCCACACAACCACATCACCACTAAGATGGCTATTTATCTTATTTAAATATAAAATTTAATTCATGTGATTTTTTTAACATTAAATATATATGATATCATAATGTATGATACCTCTCAATATAATATTATAACAAATCATTCTAATATTAAATAGTAGGACCATGAGAATATATTCTCAATTTTTACTTTCTCAAAATAGTATCATCACTTGGCTCTTTGTCATTAATAGAATCTGTCTTTTGACCAAAAAAAATAATAGAATCTGTCTCAAAATTATGGTCATCAAGTGGAATTCTCCAAAAAAAATGTCATAACAATTTAATTGTTAAAATTGGGCTTACAACTTCTACTACTTTAACTCATCGACTCCAAGTCAACAATTTTTAAATAGCAATTCTTACATTGTTTTTAAAGAAATGGTCCGAATGGATGGGTCATGAATCAAACTATACAACGGGTCAAAAGATGTGGTAAGGATGCTTACCTTATGAACCTGATAAATTCTGGTCAGACGCAGTAGTTAACACAGATTTTTTACCGAGAATTTTTTGGTTAGTAAGGTTTGAAAGTACAACTGAAAAAATTTGACTTTTTTTCCAAAATTTTCAAATCTCTAGATTTAAATTTTTGTTAGAAGAGGTCATCATTAGAGGTCATCGAAGGAGGAAGGATTGCCGGAGAATGTTGTTGGAGGAGGAAGGGCTATCAAGGCAAAGCCACCAGAAAAAGAAGAGCCACCCGAGGAAGGAGGATCGCTCTAGGCGAGAGAGAAAAAGGCTAGTGCATGATGAAGGAGATAGAGGTTGTCGGATGATGAGAGATTTAAGAGGAGGGAGGAGGTAGAAGATAGAGGAGGAGGGAGGAGAGAGAGGATGTAGAAGATGGAAGAGACAAACTTAAATAAAAAATAATGAGGAAAAATGAAGATTTTTTTTAAAGATATAATTTTTTGGGAAGATATAAGATTAAAAAATGAAAAAAAAATAACGTGAAAAAGGAATATATTGGAACTAGAAGATTTCTAACCACTCTATAAATATAATTTCTATATAATTTAATATTTTGGTCTCACTAGTATTTCAATCAATCAGACTATTCAAGCTGCAACCCGGAGCATATAACGAGTCGCTCTTTGGGTAAAAACTATGATTTTTTATGTAATAAATCATAGAGTTTATCATGCATATATAACATTTAACAAATTAACCAATATAAAAAGATAAAATATTGACTATAAAGAAGTGCCACTAAATTTATAACCATAACAATATTCTACTTATTTCAATTGAATCTCATATTTAATTTTTAAACTCAAATTAAATTCACGGTTGAATACAATATCTTATAACTAGTCACTTATGCTCAAATTAATACCATAGTATGTCCTCCCAAAAATACAAAATATTAAATTCATCACCATAACATTCATCAATTTAACCACAATCATTGAAGACATCAATAGAAAATTAAATTTTTGCCGTAATTCTAGATAGCAATATGTAACGCCTTGTGATTTGACAAACTGGCTCCACGGTACCAACACGGGTCTTTTTAGTGTGCTTTGTCCTCACTCATACGCACCCTGGGAAACTTCCCAGGAGGTTACCCATCATGATCCTACTCTCGGCCAAACGCGTTTAACTTTGGAGTTCTTTTAGGATGTGTGTCCGAAAAGAAGGTGCACCTTGTTAGTATGGATAGTAACAATCAAATTACTTAAGCCTTTCACACAGTACATATACGGGGTATCACATTCATCTCTCCTTAAATAGGCGACGACCTCGTCGCGCCAGATACGCACAATCCCAGATCCCTCGCTTGTAGGTGCATTTGATCCCCGAATTACACCGTACAAGTCAAGGTTGCTCTGATACCAAAAGTAATGCCTTGTGATTTGACCGACTCGCTCTACTGTACCAATACGAGTCTTTTTAGTGTGCTTTTTCCTTACTCGCACGCACCCTGGGAAACTTTCTAGGAGGTCACCCATCTTGATCCTACCCTCGGCCAAACGCGTTTAACTTTGGAGTTCTTTTAAGATGTGTGCCCGAAAATAAGGTGCACCTTGTTAGTATGGATAGTAACAATCAAAGCACTTAAGCCTTTCACACAGTACATATACGGGGTATCACACAATAAATATAAATTACTTATATTAATATTATGTAATATATTGCATACCTCGGTGACGATCACAATGATAAAATTTGTCACCTTAATTCTTTATTTGAATGGAATCTCTCATCGCATAATGAATCAATAAACCATCCCATTAAGGCTTGCTTGGTTTTGCTGATGTCCCTTACCATCCAGTCTCGTAGATCTACTTGGAAGAATTGCGCGACCATCACTTGTCCTTCAGTAGACGATTGATTCTAATAGGATGTTAAATCACAACTATTTCCCACACACTAAAATTTTATAAAATAATCCTAAGATTTTTGAAAAAATGTTAAAAATTTTAGTAGATGTGAGTTGCGTAAGAAATATTGTACTTAAAATTATTTTACCTACGGTATAGACTAAAGAAGGGTAAGTTAAGAAGATTTTTCTCATCTTTTCGGTTTCACCGATCTTCATCATGCTAATAACTTTATTGTAAAACTTATGTAAAACTAAATTAAAAATAGTTTTCAACACGACATTACTTGAATTTATTATGATTAAAATATTAAAATGTTTAAGTATCATAATTTTTCAACAATTATTAATATTGAAGTAAGAGATAGTGCATTATTGTTATAATTCTTTTTGGAGTTACACAATTCTTAAAAAAAATATTTAAGAATAATATCTGAATTCCGGTAACTAGCAACTTCCACTACATGTTAATTTGTTGGACTAATGTTGATCGAGTTTGGACTCATCACTCCTAGTAACAATTGCGTCTTTTCACCAAAAACAAGAAGGAAGTTAAAAGCAAAACGACGTCGGAGAGAGTGATAAATGAGTTAACTTAAACACGGGTTGCAACAGAAAATCTACTCTTAGTCATCAAATTGTCACTCACATCTCAATCCAATACGTTTGAATCGGCGGTTCATTTTTTGACAAATTCATGATTCATCTTCGAAAGAATCAAAATCTGACCCAATTTCATGATTTACGGTTCCGAAACTAGCAATTCGATGGTTCAGTTTTGTGCTTATATGAAACACGGAACCTAAGACTAACATGGTTTAGTTGGGGGCATGTTTGTTTTGTAATAATTTTGTGTCACTTTTAATATTTTTAATATAGTTAATTACATTAAATTTTTATTATTATTTCAATTAAATATATAATATTACAAATAATTTTGAATAAACAAAATAATCATTTTGTGAAATTCAAATTTATATTAAGTTAATGACATATTACATGATAAATTAAAAAATTAAATTAAAATAAAACAAGAGTATGTCAACTAAAAAGCGAACCATTAACTTATCTGAAAGGGCACAACATTAATTTGAGCTTAATTTCTTTTCTTTCGGAGAAAATTTATTTCGCAATCAACCAAAAATTTCAATAATTTTTGGGAAAATTAAGCTAAAGCATATGTACTTTGGGGATTCAACCATTTTAGTCCCTACTGTTTAAAAATTATTCTTTGGATCCTTACTATGTATAAAAACTAAACTTTTTAGTCCCTAAAGATCAACATAATTTTTTTTTGCCATTATACCCTTTTTGAAAAACTAACCCACACCCAAAATCTAATCCAACCCAAAATCTAATTTAACCCAAATTTAATCCAACCCAAGCACATTAACCCAGGAATAAGAACAAACCAACAGCTGCTACCTACCACCCTCTAGCTATCGCCACCATCAACCAACCGAACCACCGTTCCCCACCGTTAATTATGAACGACAGTCAAAAAATTTGAATCCTCCATCAAATCAAAGATACGATGAACTAACACTTCATCCCTCAATCTTCCCAAGACTGCTCAACCGTACAAAGTTGAAGATGAACTAATGGTGTGGTTGTTCCATACGATGTGGGACGCAGACTAGAGGCTAGGCGAGAGAGAGAGAAAGAGAGAACTAATGGCATGGCTATTCCTCCTCGATAGGTACACGACCAAGGGTGGGGGACGCAGGGATAGGGAAGAAGATAGGCTTGGCAGCTGGGAGAGGGGAGACGATAGTAGAGGCGGTTGCACTAGCAAGCTAGAGGCAGCTTTGGCCTTGGCCTCGAGGGCATTGGCCTTGAACTTGGGAGAAGGGAATAGAATGAGTGGGAGTGTGAGGGGTACAAGAAAGGGGAAGGGGTTGGTTGTTTGAGTAGGGGCGATTCCTATATTGGTCAGAAGATCTCCCCAACCTGAAAGTCTTATTCCTGCAATCCAATCAATTTTCATGAGAAATTGGAGGCCCCATCAACAAGTCATGGTTTTCCAATCTACGATTCCTCAATTTATCTTACAACGACTTTAAAGGCAAGTTGCCAAGTGACTTGTTTCTGAGCTTGAGCAGAATGAAGAACACCCCTCTAGGACAATTGGCCTATCTGACTATAAATGAGAGTCAACCACTATCACCAACTACCAACATGGAGACCAACGATGATTCGACATTGATATTAGCAAACAAAGCATATATATGACCTATTGGAAGATTCCAAATATGGTTGCAGCTCTTGACATGTCAAGCAACAAATTCCATAGAGGTATCCTATTTTTGCTTGGAAATATGAAAATGTTGAATGTGCTCAACTTGTCTCATAATCATCTCTCTGGTTCCATCCCTCTAGAAATAGGGAACTTCACAAATCTGGAGTCGTTGGAACTTTCAGCTAACTTCTTCTCAGTAGAGATCCCATCGTATCTCGGACAACCCAACTTCCTTGAATACTTCAACGTCTCGAAGAAAGTGGGAGACATAATAAAGTTAGGAACAAGAAGATGAACAGAGAGGGTTAGATGTGCTTGGGTTGGATTAGATTTGGATTGGATTAAATTTTGGGTTTGGGTTAGTTTTTTGAAAAAGGTATAATGGTAAAAGAAATTATGTTAATTTTTAGGGACTAAAAAGTTTGGTTTTTATGCATAGTAAAGATCCAAACAGTAGTTTTTAAACAGTAGGAACTAAAACGGTTGAATCCCCAAAGTACATGGGATTTAGCCTAATTTTCTCATATTTTTTTGTAGGCTCGCCAATCTTTACTTTTTTCTTGGAATTCTACGATGACAAACATTTCTTTTGGCATAAGTTTGTACATTTGAGAAGACGATTTTCTCTTGCTATAGATCTGTAGGGAAGTGGATTGAGTTCTACACATTCAATTGTTACAGGTCTATCCTGGAGTCAATTTCAGCCATTATATAATCCTCTCGCCTTTTATGCTCTCCTCTCTCCCTTTTTTTTCTCTCTCTCCTCGTACAGAATTATCATATAAAAAGTGTTACAGGACCCAATCTTACCTAGATGTGTAGCCAACGAGTGATCACTTTTTTGTGCTTATAGATACGAAAATAGGACATCGGTTTTAAATTTAAATCGGGTAACTTGCTTGAAATTGAAATATCGTAATGTGGGCTCTCAATGGTGTCACATTAAATTCGTTGACAAACCAAGCCCAATCATTTAAAACCCAAAAGCCCCTTCGAAGGATCTTTGCTTATTCTTTTCCTGGAAGAGAAACGGGACGACTTCGCGTCGGTGGTAAATGGTGTTGACTTGACAAAAAAAAGTCAAAGGAAACATAAAACGTCATGGAATTAGAAAATTTCGATACAAAGTCGTCCACTTTTAGCGTCAATCAAGGTTCCAATCTTGGTGGTGGACTCGAGGGCTTATGAGATATTTTGATTTTTTCCGTAGTTGTATAATGATCATGTAACAATATTTTATTCATCAATTTTTAATAGAAATAAATTTTATTAGATTAATCGTTATATTAAATTTCCATGTTTTCCATTGGCAGGAAACTTCCCAATGTTCACCCAAAAAACATAAAAAGATGATGCATGTGTATCCCGTCCTTGCTCATGCACAAGCCCAAACGACAACCTTGTGTTGTGGCTGTCCCAGAATAATGGCTTCCACGTTCTATAATCATCCTTCAAAAAATTCAAAATTCTATTTAACTAAAAGTGTAGAACTAAAATTAGCCAGCACTTATTTAAGTGATTAAAAGTTAAATTTTTTAAAGATGTTCTAGTGGTAAATACCATAAGTTATTTAAGTGGATAAATACCATAAGTTTAAAAATACTTATTAACTAGTCAAAATGGTTATAATTTGGAGAATTATATTTAATATTTTGGTTGGAAATTTTGGTAGAATTTGAGAAAATATTGATCGAAATTAAATAGTGAACATTGTCATTTAGAACTATTTTACCGTAAGTGTAGTTTCACATGATTAAACAGATTTTCAGATTTATAAAGAACAAGGATAATCAATTAATTACCTAATAATGTATTGATATTCAGAATATAAAAATGAAGCAATATATTTCAAAAAAAAGTTTCTCCACTTAGTCATTTCATAAATGAAGGATAAAATTTTTAAATAATAAATATCCAAAATAAAAAATAAATATAGATATAGATATTTACACATTTTAATTTGTAACATATAATATATTTTATACAATAAATTTATAATATCATAAATTTAAAAATAAATGATGAATGTAAATAAACATAAAATAAATGATTTTTCTCAAATAAATATTATTTTTAATTTATAGTTTTAATGTGAATTGTAACAGTTCACATTAATCACACACATTATTTATACCTATTAAAATATATTTTCAATTATTATTTTATTCACATATTTTAACAATTTCTACATGATGTGAATTAAATTTGGTTATAGAATATTTCTATATAAATTTTAGTCAAAATAGAACGTTTTTTAAGAGGAGCAAAAATTAATCAAGTAAAGGCTCAAATCTTTGAGATAAAAGTAGGTTCTATATGCATAAATTGTGTCCGGACCATTCTGAATAAAAGTAATTGAATAAAATAGTTTTAATGATTAAGATAAAATGATGTAACAAATAAATTATTCAAGACTATTATGAAATGTGCCTTTTTAGACTAAATTCTGTCGCCAAATTTTCGGCCAAATTTTTCTGTCTGAAATGGTGTTCTTTTCAATCAAAATATTTAATAAGGTACCCCTTTCAACGTAATTCAAGATATGATGTTTGTTTCGTAAATCAAAATGAAAATTTGACATTCTCTCCTCAGATCGAATATGTTTTTTGACCTGCGTCTCAACACTCATCAGAATTTTTTTTCAGAAATCAAGACATTTATTTCCATCTCTGACTTAAATCAAAAAATTTAATGCAAACCAAGGTATAGGTCGAACAGGTTTTTGATTTTGTGCTAGGGCATGCACAGATTGAAAAAAAACTCAATTTATGTTAGATAATCTGAAGATTTTGGCTCATAATTAACATATAATTACAAGTTAATTACTTCATAATTAATAAACTAATTCATCAATAATTAACAATATTTACTTATTGAAACGTGCTTTGACAGGACCATCTTAACGAGATAAAAGCTACTAGTTAGTTCACGACCATGATCAGTCAGACACGTGAACGATTTCCACGAGTTTCTAAACTTTCGCAAAATCTAAAAATTATTGTAACTAATCCATAATTGTCTCTTATCTGTATGGATGGGGATAGAAAACTTGAATTTTAATCACAAGCTTCCTCCTCCCTTTTATAGGTATGCCCAAAGCTGCCAACTCACCCCATGTGTAAGTAAGTTCCCATGTGGCAAAGCTATTAAGGTAACTTAGCAGACTTAACTTCCCAAGTGTCAACAAACTTGGAAAGGCTGCTAGGCCAGCCTTTTGGGTCCATAATGGGTGCCCAAACAAACACAAGTCCAACATCTCCCACTCACACATTATTGACCATAATCAACAAAGTCTCAGATTTTTATTTAGCAAAGATTTCGTGCGATCAGCATACATCGAGTGCACTTAGCTAAATTCAAAAGCACACTCACATGAGCTACTTGAATAATACCATCTCGACATTCTCATTATCTAAGGTATGCCTTATCTTAATCATTTGATGAAGAACCATCTCAGGTAGATGTCAAACATGATAAGTGAGCTGATTGAGGTCGGCCATATGCTTAGTAATGAATAGCATATCCAGACTATTATTCGTTCTTTATCTGCCAACTGGGAACACATGAAAATGACTCTTACCCATGCGGATAATGTTACAATATTTGAAGATATGGCCCAACACCTTAAGTTAGAAGAGGATAATCTTCTAGCTATTAAGGTACACCCTAAAGCTTACATAACCCAGTCTAGTGGCACAGGGGGTAAGAGAAAAAGAGGGGAAAAGGGAAAGGGTAAGAAAAATGAGAATGAGAGCAAAGCTAAAAATTCTGGAACTAGTAAAAAGAGTTTTCAGAATAAGACAAAGAGAAAGTTTAACATCAAGAAAGTTAGATGTTACAATTATCAGAAGAAATGTCATTTTGCTAAGGACTACACAGGAGAAAAGAAGGTTCATAAGGTTCACTCATGTATGAGTAAATTATATGATTATTCTTCTATCTAAAACTTATCCTATGTAGGTGACAGACCATAAGACAAAAGATCGTGAAGCTTACGGTTGCTGGTAGGAGCAAAACACATTTTTGTTGGCAACAATGCATGAGTAGATGTCAAGGGTATGGGTACATGTAGATTGAAATTGCATCAAGGTCGTACCTTACTTCTACATGACATACTATTTGCTCATAAAATTTTCCAAAACTTAATTTCTGTTTCAGCCTTCATGGCTCTCAATTTTCGGTTGCTGTTTGAGAATAGCTTTGTAAAGTTATTTTCAGAACACATCTTTTATGGATATGGCTATAAATTTGATAGTTTTCTTATCATGGGTGTTAATTGGTTATCAAAATCTTGTTTTTCCTCTGTCACTAACATGCAAATATCTCAAGAAGATGTTTCCGTGGTATTTTAGATTAGGCCATATTAGTCAAGATCGCATGAACCGTCTAACTAAGGTAGGACTGTTGGGTAATTTAGAAAAAGCTATATTACCAACATGCAAACATTATCTAGAAGAAAAATTGATGAGAAAATCAATTGGTAAAGGAACTAGAGCCAACTTTCCACTACAGTTAATTCATTCTGACGTTTGATCCAATGAATGTAAGGGCTAAACATGGAGAATTTAGTTTCATCATATTTATAAACGACTATAGTAAGTATAGTCTAGTCTATTTGATTTCTCAAAAATTTGAAGCATTAAGTTATTTCAAGATTTTTATGAATTTTGTTGAGAATTAACATGATCGAAAAATTAAGGCCTTATAAATAGATCGTGGCCATGAGTCATATGAAATCCTGTGGGGAATTCAATCAAACTTTGACTGTCTATTTTCAGATCGGTGGAGATCACAACCTAATGCTTTGCTCCTTTGTACGAACCTCGGTATTGGTTAACCTTGATTTAAAGCAATAGTGAAAATATGAACCTTGATATGGTGAAGACGCCACAAACGGTAATGGAAATCTGCTTGATAAGTCAAAAGGTGAATGAATGGAATCACTCTGCTATGTTCAAACAGTTCTAAAGAAGCAAGAAAGGCAAAGCCACATTTTTTAATCAAAATTATTCTTTTTTTCTCATTAATTATGCCTCTTTAAATAGGTTCCAAAGTACAAAAGAGTTCTTAATCAAAATAGCTCCTAAAAGGAACCAGTTTGGCTAAAATAGGGAAACTAAACAAGAAAAAAATCTAACTTATTTAAGAAGTTTAAAAACATGTATCTTAGTCCTAAACAAGCCAAAAGTTGCTCGAATATAATTTCATAATCAAAACTCTTGACTTTTACTAAATAGCTTAAGTAAAATCTGAGATGGTAAATTACATCTGGCCCCCTCGACTTTGAACAAATAGACGATTTCCCCCCTCTATTTTGCAAACTGATTAAAAACCCCTCTTAGTTTGGGCAAATTATACGATTTCCCCCCTCTAGCCGGAACCGGAGCAAATCTCCGGCGAGGAGGCACATGAAATGACAATTATACCCTTCCACTAACAAACAAAAAAATTCCTATTCTCTTTTCTCCTTCCTCTTCCCCTTCCTCTTCCTCTTCCTCTTCCTCTTCCTCCTCCTCCTCCTCCTCCCTCTTCCAAAACCAAATTCTCTGGAAACCCATACTAAACCACAAACTCAGAATCGGATAACCCCTCAAGAATCCTAATTTAACCAAAACAAATCCACAGAATCATCGAAAATCCAAAAAAAATTAAGGATTCTAAATCAATAAACCATCTTCGATTTGCTAATGGACCTTGACGTCCTGGCCTCAAGTTCCTAACCTCAAATTCCTTTAAACCAAGATCCAGAATTGTACGAAACACGTACACCCAATTTTAAGATCAATAACCTAATTCCAATCGATTCCAAATTAAAAACGAAAAGGTCCTGGCCAGGCCGATGCCGGTGACAAACCCGATCGTGGACGAATCCTTCCCGGACGACGAAGAAAACACATCACACAGATCCCTCACTTCCTCCTCCTCCTAGTCCCACCTCGCCCGCCACTGCTTCTCCTCTTCGAAGTCGTCGGTCCCCTACCGGAAGGTCATCATCCTCGGCGCCACCGACGGAATCGGTCAGCCCCTTTCCCTCCTCATGAAGCTCAACCCCCTCGTCTCCTCCCTCTCCCTCTACGACATGGCCAACACCCCTGGCGTTGCTGCTGACGTTAGCCACATCAACATCAGATCTGAGGTTGTCGGCTACTCGGGCGACGAGAATCTGGGCAAGGCGTTGGAGGGAGCTGACTTGGTGATTATTCTGGCCGGCGTACCCAAGAAGCCCGAGATGACCCGCGACAATCTCTTCAACATCAATGCTGGGATCGTTAAGGGCCTCAGCTAGGCCATCTCCAAGCCAGGCCATCTCCCAGATCAGCAACCCCGTCAACTCGACTGTGCCTATTACGGCCGAGGTGTTTAATAAGGCGGGGACCTATGACGAGAAGAGTTTTAGGGATTATGAAGATTTGAAGGACCGGACCCTCGACTGAACCCTGAACCTAGACGAGGATAGAGTTTTGATTGTGAAGATTAGTTTTAGGGATTGGTTATGAATTGGATTTTGTTACGATTTCTGGATGAAGTTCTGTTTGTTTTAAAAAATAAAAGCAAAGGATGTGATGAGAGGATGGGAGGAAGGAGAAGGAGAAAGTGGAGAATTTAGTTTTTTTTGTTTTTTAATGAAAGGGTAATTTTGTCATTTCAGGTGCCTCCTCGCCGGAGATTAGCTCCGGTTCCGGCAAGAGGGTGGAAATCATATAATTTCGCCAAACTAAGAGGGGTTTTTAATCAGTTTGCGAAATAGAGGGGGGAAATCGTCTATTTGTTTAAAGTCGAGGGGGCCAGATGTAATTTACCCATAATTCTATCCTTCCAAAATAGGCTGATACACATCTAAAATAGGTTGATGGAAATCCAAAAAGGATGATGCACGTCCAAAATAGGTTGATCTCTATGCGTGCATGCTTCCAGAATAATACGTGCTTGCTAAGCTTCCAAAATAGCTCATAAAACGTGTATGGGCTTAACATAGGCTCCTTGGACGTCCATGGGCTTGCACAAACTAGTTTCAGCCCAAAATCCCTTGAATTAATCAATTGAACTTCAGCTTGAAACTTATTGCTGATCAGATTCATATCGTTTATCTTTATGATGAATTTAGCACTCTATGCTAAGAAAAAAGAATTGAACATCAATTGTCCATTCCTTATTTACCTCAATAGAATGGGGTAGCAGAAAGAAGAAACAAAACTCTTCTTGACATGGTTAGATCTATGATAGCTCACACAAATTTGCATATATCTTTTTTATGGAGATGTGCTCCTTATTGCCTCATATGTTTTAAACTGAGTCCCCTCTAAATCTATCGATACCACCCCCTATGAATTATGGACGGGTCATAAACCTGATCTAAACTACTTGAGACCATAGGGGTGTGCATCTTATGTTCATTCTTCCTCTAGTTCTTTTAGTAAATTAGGATCAAGAGGTAGAAAGAGTGTCTTTATAAGATACTCTAAAGTATCAAAATGATACATTATCAAAGGTGAACTCAAAAATGGACAAGTGACAGAATATGAATCACGAGATGTCACATTTTAGAAAACTATTTTTCAAATTAGGAGACATAAGAAGTGATCTTATGCTATACAAAATTGATGAGGCAGAATTATCTAGATCATTCCAATAGAGTGGGAGAATTGTGGAAGAGGAAAATCAAGTTTTTCCATCTCAAAATGATCTGGTAGTTAATGATCCAAGTGGGAATACATTTCCAAATTCTAATGGGAGTATGGATTATCCCTTTAGTGGGAG
Organism: Hypericum perforatum; assembly: GCA_012979155.1. Lineage (NCBI taxonomy): Eukaryota > Viridiplantae > Streptophyta > Magnoliopsida > Malpighiales > Hypericaceae > Hypericum > Hypericum perforatum. The sequence goes on from SOPF01021751.1 coordinate 34,428, forward strand.
TACTATTCTTGGTTATGATAAATATATTAGAAATGTTTATCAAAATCGTGAACTTCGTAGAACCAAAAGAACTAGTATTCCACGCAAATGATATAAGATTGAATGTGTTGTTAATACTTTCTTGACATCATTGAAAGATGATGTGAACACATCCACTATTGAGCTACAAGATCAACAACCAGTTCAAATTCTACTTGGACCAATCATAAGAGTAAGAGCAAAGATGTTTCAAGCTGAGTTCATGTCACGACCCGCACTAAGGTCGGTTCCTAGCACTAGACTCTGCAAAATATCAAAGACATAATATAGAATCTAGCAAGACATAATAGATCAGAATCATATCCTTCAGACTTAACCCATCAGCCCCGAACTAGCAATCTAACTAACTGTTCACAAATGTCACATACATCATAAACCAAACAAAAGTATGTCCAAACATATCATAGTCCAACACCTTATGCATGTGATGTACACAATCAAGCTCTGAAACATACACATAATAAACAAAAATAAATTTATCATATACTATTTGCTTACACAAAAAACCTTTCCTCAATAGTGTTGCTTCCTAAATCTAAAAGTCCTTTCATGTTAAGTTCCTTCAACCTCGAAGAAATCAAGCTTCACTCTTTCAACTTGCTTTGACCAGAATACAGCCAGCAGATCCAACTTTTAATAAGGTGTACAAAACATTTTTTCCATCAAAACACACATATGATATAGTTTCAGAAAGCCCATGAAGTCCTATAGAATTAGTCTCACAACATGCAATTCAAATTCGGAGCCTAAAGACACTTACCAAGTTGTTCTTCTTCCTGTTGCTCAATTGAATACCTCAACAATTGCTTGGCTGGTATAAACTAAATTCCCGTTGATACTTTGATCCAAATAACAAGTATGATATACTATTAGAATTCTATCTTCATCCTCTATAGTTTCTTTGACAATCAAAAAGTATGAATCTGAGCAGAAGAGGGCTTACAAATCAATCTTTCTGTCACCTGCTTCTTTCTCTTTCCTCTAACCTTCTCTCCTCTTTTTCTCTATTTTCATTTTTTGGCTTATCTCCTGAGTTTCTCCCTTCTTCTATAACCTTCCTGAGTATAAGAAGTAAGCTGGTGAGTCATTTCCAGTCTTTTTCACCTACTTGTATAAACTTTAACCTTAGTAAAATGTGATTAGTCATAGTAACTTTTGGTCCAACCACAAAGCTCCAACTTCTAGCCAGTTTTACACCCATATCCTTTGACTTCTAACCAAACTTATATAAGGATAAATTGTAGCTCTTTGTCAAAATTTTGAATTGTACTCACTTGTATCATTTAGAGCAATTTACTACACAAAGGTCAATCTGTTCAAAGCAAACCAACTAGCATTACCAAAACTTAGCAATTCTTTAAATGAACTTTGTTGAACTTGAACCAACTTGATAGGAAGACTAAAGAACATTTAAATGTACTTCCAAAACTCAACTCTCAAGTAGATAGCACAATGCTTTATCAACCGACCAACTCTCGAGGTGTTCACAGTTCAATGAATTAATTCAAGGGATGTGGGCTCAAACCAATTTGTGTAAGCCCATGGACGTCCAAAGAGCCTATGTAAAGCCCATGCACGTGATTAGTACTATTTTAGATGCATATCATGCACTATTTTGGAAGCATGGATTTTCCTCAAATTCTACTTAAGCTATTTAGTAAAGCCAATTGTTTTGATTAGAAAATTATATTCCACCAACTTTTGGCCTATTTATAACTAAAATACACATTTTTGGCTTTTTAAATAAGTTTGATTTATTTCTTATTTTAGTTTCTCTATTTTAGCCAAACTTGTTCTTATTTAGGAGCTATTTTGATTAGGAACTTCTTGCACTTTGAAGCCTATATGAAGAGGCTTATTGGAATGAGAAGGACACAACTTTTTGCATACAAATTTCGTGAGTTTGATACCCTTGGTGTTCTTGCAAACTCGTTTGCTTAGCTAGGACTTTTCTTGCACTTATCAAATAGATTTTCCATTCCCGTTTGTGGCATATTTGTTCAAGATCAAGGTTCAAGTTTTCACTATTGCTATGGATCGAAGTTAACCAATACTAAGGTTTGATGCAAAGGGGCAAGGCATCAAGTCAATATCAACTACCATCCTACAGTAGATGATCTAAGTTGGTGCAAGTTTCCTACAAAATTTATATCATTTGGTATCAGAGCTTAGGCTCTACTTTAGGCTCTTTATCTCAGCATCTTGTTTCAAAAAAGAGGAAAAAAAAGAGGAAACAGAAAATAGAAAATAGAAGAGTGAACAAAAAAAGATAATTGAGCAGAGAGAAGAAGCCAAAAAAAGAAAGGGAAAATGGCCAATGAGGAGAAAAAATTTGAGCGAGAAAAAGAAACCAATAAAATAGAAATAAAAATAGCTAATGAGAGAAAAACCGAGGGATGGAAAAAAAATATTTATGTGGGAGCTAGTGATATCAAACAAGCATGTTTTGAAAAAAAAGCCAATGATCATACTTCGGTACAAGGAGACATTTTTAAACACTAATGAGCTCGAACCACATTTGCCTAACATGGTTATTTCTCTCTTGCAAGACTATAAAGTTGTCTTTCCCGAGGAGCTACCACCTAGATTACCACCTATCCAAGGGATTGATCATCAAATTACTTTGTTCTAGGAGCTTCCATACCAAATCGACCAACATATAAGAGCAATCCTGAGGAAACAAAGGAACTTGAGTGTCAAATCAACAAATTATTGGAAAAAGGGTACGTGAGAAAAAGCATGAGTCCTTGTGCAGTTCCATTCTTACTTGTGCCTAAGAAGGATAGATCATGGAGGATGTGTGTTGATTATCGAGCCGTCAACAATATAACAGTAAAATATTGTCACCCTGTCCCTCGTGTAGATGACATGTTAGATGAGCTACATGGATCGAGTACATTTTCCAAAATTGACTTGAAGAGGGGATATCATCAAATTAGAATAAAAGAGGGAGATGAGTGGAAGACAACCTTTAAAATGAAATATGGTTTATATGAATGGATGGTTATGCCATTTGGTTTGTCTAACACTCCTAGCACATTTATGCGACTCATGAATCATGTTTTACGTCCATTTATTGGCAAATTTGTAGTTGTTTATTTTGATGATATACTTATTTATAGCAAGAGTATGGAGGAACATGTGGAACATCTGAGGTCTGTTCTGGATGCACTTAGAGAATATCAATTATTTGCTAACTTAAAGAAGTACACGTTTTGCACAGATAAACTTGTATTGATGGATTTTGTTGTTAGTGCTAATAGAATACAGGTTGATGAAGAGAAAATTGAAGTAATTCAGGATTGGCCAAGTCTCATAAGCGTTGCTAACGTCCAAAGTTTCCATGGACTAGTTAGCTTCTATAGGCAATTTGTGAAGGATTTTGGTAGTATAGCTACACCCCTGACTAAAGTGATCAAGGAGAACATGAGGTTCAATTGGGGTAAAGCTCAAGAGAATGCGCTTCAACTAATCAAAGAGAAGCTGACAAATGCTCCTTTGTTATCATTGCTTAATTTTTTTAAAGCATTTGAAGTTGAATGTGATGTTTCAAGTATTGGAATTAGCGCGATGCTCATGTAAGAAGGACCACCAATTGCCTATATTAGTGAAAAAAAATAAGCGGAGAAGCCTTGAATTACCCAACCTATGACAAGAAATTATACTCGTTAGCTCAGACATTGGAGACATGGAAACACTACTTATGGCCTAAGAAATTTATGACTCACACTAATCATGAACCTTTTAAGCATTTAAAGGGCCAATACAAGCTGAATAAGATGCATGCACGTTGGATTGAATTTATTGAGACATTTCCTTATGTCCTATGCTATAAACAAGGTAAGGAAAACATAGTAGCTGATGCACTATCATGAATATATGCTTTAATCTCAACTCTTGATGCCAAATTACTTGGTTTTGAATGCATTAAAGAGTTATATACTGACAATACTGACTTTGGTGACTTGTTTTGTGAAATTGAGAGGAGTGCATCTGATAAGTTCTTTCAAAATGAAGGGTATTTGTTTCGTGAGAATAAACTTTGTGTGCCTAACTGTTCTATGTGAGAATTATTGATACAAGAAGTACACGGAGGTAGATTAATAGGACATTTTAAAATAGAAAATACTTTAGCAATTCTACAAGAGCACTTCTATTAGTCGCACATGAAGCACAACGTTGAGAAGATTTGTAGACGTTATATCACTTGTAAGCAAGCTAAGTCAAAGGTAAAATCTCATGGTTTATACACTCCCCTCTCTATACCTAGTGAACTTTGGATTAATATTTCTATGGACTTTGTAATAGGACTTCCTAGGACTAAACATGTGAGAGATTCAATTTTTGTGGTGGTGGATAGATTTTCTAACATGTCACATTTTATTCCATGTCATAAAACTGATGATGCCTCATATATTGCTGATTTGTTCTTTTAGAAAGTTATAAGGTTGCATGGCATACCTAAGAAAATTATTTCAGATAGAGATACTATGTTCTTGAGCTATTTCTGGAAGAATTTATAGTGTAAGTTAGGTACTAAATTATTATTTTCTACTATTTGTCACCTGCAAACTGGTGGTCAACAGAAGTTATGAATATGACTTTATTTACGTTGTTAAGAGCACTTATTAAGTATAACATTAAGACTTGGGAAAATTGTTTGTCACATGTTGAGTTTTCTTACAATCGATCTATTCATTCTACTACTCAATTCTTACCTTTGAACTTTTATATGGATTTAATCCTTTGACTCCATTGAATTTATCACATTTGCCTTCGACTGAGTACATTAACTTAGATGACAAGAACAAAGTTGGATTGCCAAGAAGATGTATGAAAATGTGAGGTTGAACATTGAGAAACAAATAGAGCACTATGCAAGGCAAGCGAATAAGGGGCAACAAAAAGTTGTCTTTGAGCCTAATGATTAGGTTTGGTTGTATATGAGGAAGGAGCGATTTCTAGCACAATGACGTTCAAAGTTACTATCACGTGGGGATGGTCCCTTCTAAGTCTTAGAGGACATCAATGATAATGCTTAAAAACTTTACTTACTGAGTGAGTATAATATAAGTGCTTCTTTTAAAGTTGTCAAACTTGACTTACCATTTGATGTAGGTGAAGATCTGAGGGCAAATCCTGTTTAAAAGAGGGGGAATGATGTGAACACATCCATTATTGAGCAACAAGATCCATAACCAGTTTGAGTTCCACTTAGACCAATCACATGCATGTGATTGGTGCTATTTTGGATGCATAGCATGCACTGGTTCAGAATGGACCTATTTTGGATACATAGTATGCACTATTTTAGAAGCATGGATTTTCCTTAGATTCTATTTAAGCTATTTAGTAAAGCCAATTTTTTTTATTAGAAAATTATATTCCAACAATCTTTGGCTTGTTTAGGACTAAGCTACACATTTTTAGACTTCTTAAATAAGTTTGATTTATTTCTTATTTTAGTTTCCCTATTTCAGCCAACTTGTTCCTTTTTAGGAGCTGTTTTGATTATGAACTTCTGTACTTTGTTGCCTATATAAAGAGGCTTATTGAAATGAGAAGGACACAACTTTTTGCATACAAATTTTGTGAGTTTGATACTCTTGGTGTTCTAGCAAGCTAGTTTGCTTAACTAGGACTTTTCTTGCACTTATCAAACAGATTTCTCATCTCCTTTTGTGGCATGTTTGTTCAAGATGAAGGTTTGCATTTTCACTATGTCTATGGGTTGAAGTTAACCAATACTGAGGTTTGATGCAAAGGGACAAGGCATCAGGTCAAAATCAACCACCATCTTAGAGTAGACGATACAAGTTGGTATGAGTTCCTCACAAAATTTATATCGAAAGTTAACAATGGTCCAAGTGAGTTTTTTTGGCAATCCTACAAGATTAGGATGAACTTAAGAATGTTTCTACTGCTCTATCATCTCTTGATAAAAATGAATGGACTAAATCGATAGAATAAGAGATGGCTTCGATGAAAAAAAAAACTATGTTTGGAAATTAGTTGATCTACCTAATAGATGTAGGACAATTATGAATAAATGGGTTCTCAAGATTAAGCGAAAAGTAGATGGCTGTATCGAAAAGTGCAAAGCTCGCTTAGTGGCCCAATGATTCAAACAATAGGAAGGAATATACTATGAGGAGACTTTCACACCTGTTGTGAGATTTACATCCATTAGGATAATTCTAGCTATGGTAGCAAATTTAGACCTTGAGCTACATCAAATGAATGTTAAGACTGCTTTTCTTAATATAGAAATGGATGAAGAAATCTACATGATTCAGCTAGAGGGCTACATCCAAAAAGGTTGTGTACGTAAAGTTTACAAATTGATGAGATCAATTTATGGTCTTAAACTATCTTCTCGACAATAGTATATTCGTTTTATAGTACGATTATGTCACATGATTTTCAAATGATAGACAAAGATCATTGTGTCTATTTGAAAAGTTTGGCTAATAAGTTTGTCATTATCACTTTGTATGTAGATGACATATTGATAGTTGGAAATGACATGAGATATCTTAATGAGCTCAAAGTTTGGTTTTGTCCAACTTTGAAATAAAAGATATGGGTGAAACTAATTGCATTCTCGAAGTTAAGATTACGAGAAATTGCTCTAAAGGGTTATTACGTCTTTCACAAGAGATTTATATTTGTAAAGTAGTAGAGCAATTCAATTATACTAATAGTAATTTCAAATATGTCCCAATTGTCAAAGATCATCATCTTAATAAAGACATGTGTCCTATAATAGCCCAACAGAAAAGGGATATGATGAAAATCCCTTATGCTAATGCAGTTAGTTGTCTGATGTATGTAATATTATGTACAAGACCAGACATTTGCTATGCTGTTGGGATGGCTATTACATATCAATCTAATCTAAGTGAAGTACATTGGAAAGTAGTTAAAGAAATTATAAATACTTGAATATGAGCCAAAATGAACAGATAATTATAAGTTAATTATTTTATAATTAATGAACTAATTCATCAATAATTAATAATACTTACTTGTTGAAGCGTGCTTTGACAAAACCGTCTTAACGAGATGAAGTTACTAGATAGTTCACAATCACGATCGAATCAGACACATGAATAATTTTCACGAGTTTCTAAACTTTTGCAAAATCTGAAAATTATCAGAAATAATCCGTGATTGTCTCTTATTTGTGTGGATAGAAATGGAAAACTTGCATTTTAATCAATAACTTTGTCCTCACTTTTATAGGGAGGTCCAAAGGTGTCAACTCACCCCATAGAGTTGAGTAAGCTCCCATGTGGCAAAGTTACTATGGTAGTTTTGTATGCTCACCTTTCCAAGTGTCAACAAACTTGGAAAGGTTGTTGTGCCAGCCTTTTGGCTCAATAATGGGTGCCCAAACAAACACAAGTCTAACAAGATCTATCACAAATATCTTCAAATTGGAAAAGTTATATATCGTTCTGATAATATCTATCTAAAATTCAAATTTGTATTCAAAATTTTAAACTCAATAAATAGAGAGTATAAAGTTATTTATTTTTAAATCCTAAATCTCTTTTAAAAATTTTCAAGTTATTTTTCTTCCGATGACAATATTAAAGTACGTTTAATTTTTAATATATGAATGAAACATATTTTTATTTCATGATAATTTATGGTATGATGTATGATGTTTGTCAATTTTAATCATTGTTTTAAAAAATGCGGTCCGGCTAACAGTCAGACCAGTCAGACCGCCAATCACTTTGAAGAGCGTTCCTACTTTGGTTAAAAACACTATCTTGGCGAACTGCCCCAATTCTGATCGGGCCGAACAGTTTGTCCCAGAAATTTTCACTAATTTATTTTTTTATCTCCGATTCGAGATTATCCGTTTGTATGGATACTTTTGTGGTATATTTTATAAAAATTGGTATTTTTAATATTATTATTAGTTTATTACATAAATTATTTGTCTATATACCTATATATATTTTAAAAAATTACAAAACATAGAAAAAAATTTGACCGACCAGTAGTTGAATCGGTCAGACTAGCTGATCTGAAGATCGGACCCAATTCTGGGTCGACCTATAAGTCATTTCTTAGAACAATGATTTTAATTACGAATGGGACATGATTTTATTTTAAGATAAATGATTCTTCAACTATATTGTATTATGAATCTAGCCTTTGAATGTGTGGCAATTTTTGTTGTCATAGTGTTAATATTGACTTTGCGAATTGTATGAATTACTTTAAAATATGATAGAGAAATGCACTATAATTATGAAATTGGTTTTCATTAAAAATACGGAGAAAAAAAATAGAGTTTCACAAAGATTTTATGTGATATGTTTATGAGAAAAACATATTAAAATATTTGGTTCTAATGAGAAGATTAGTAGACTGTTATTTAGAATTTTTTTCTCGAAGAGAAAATTTTAATTAACTACATATTAACAATAATCAAGATGTTAATAGAATGGTTAATATCATGATTCTGAATATAAGTTCGTACGAGTCTGTTATCTATTTGAAAATTATTGTAAAACAGAGAGTGTTGAATAATAATGACCAATTGTTGGTTGGTCGAGAACGTTAGTTATTGGAAGACGGTGATAGACTTAGTCCATCTTTTTTTTTTGGTGATAGACTTAGTCCATCTAAGAGGACGCTTCTTGTTGTTCATGTTCTTTTTATAATGGATGACGTTGTTGGGTTTTCAAGAAGTGAGCGTGTGTTGGTGATTATTAATTGGGCTAAATAGTATTTCAAAAAATAGAGACCCCAGAAGAAACTGTAATTAAGACTAGGGATTAGAAAATAATTTGTCCTTATTAATTTTGAACAGAATAATTCAAATATAATTCTACAGAAAGTATATCCATATGCAACCACAAATTTTTGTATTGCAGAATCATGGTGCATCATGTCTAGACCACAATTTGGACATCACTTCATTGGTTCATGGCTCAAATAAGGGGCCCACATGATTTCTAACCAAAGAAGAATATAATTTATTTTCTGACCAACTCTCAAGTATATTGAACACAAAGATCGATGATTATGGTTGGGGAAATTTTGTGGATTTCGTATATTGATAGTGTTTTAAGCATATTGGAAATAATCTTAAGCACAGCTTAAAGAATGGCGCCATGAATAAAATAATGATGAATATTTTAAGTAACATGAACAAATTTTAAATTATAAAATTTAACTATCTTATTATTATTAAAAAGGAAAAAGTCACTTTTAGTACCTTGTGGTTTCTGCGAAAATCATTTTAGTACCCTGTGGTTTAAAACCCATCAATCGAGTTATACCTCACCAATTTTCCATCACTTTGGTCCCAACATTACGATACTACCCTTCCCTTAATCAGAACCTAACCAAACCCAATTTAATCCGACCGAACCCACATCCAATTCAACCCAATGGGGCTTAAAAAATAGGATATGACTTGGATTGAGCTGAAATTTTACAAGAAGCATCCTAAACATATACATGATTTACAAAACAATTTTCAGGAATTTTAGAGGTCTGGAAGTATTTTTTTATTTTTTCGATGCATTGAAACTTCGTAAAATTGTATAAAATAGAAAGTGCGTCCAATTAAGTTAAAACTTGTCCCAAGGATGTATTTTACTTTCTAAATTTATTAGAGATTCTTAAAGTTTCCTAGGACAAGTTTCAACTCAATTGGACATATTTTCTATTTTATACGATTTTACAAATTTTCAATGCTTCGAAAAATAACAAAATACTTCCGTGCCTCTAAAATTCCTTAAATTTGTTTCATAAATCATGTGAATTTTTAGGATGCTTCCCCTGGGACAAGTTTTAACTCAATTAGATGTATTTTCTATTTTATATGATTTTACGAAGTTTCAGTGCATCAGAAAATACAAAAATACTTCCGGACCTCTAAAATTCCTAAAATTATTTTAGTAAATCATGTGTATTGTTAGAATGCTTCTTGTAAAATTTCAGCTCAATCCAAGTCATATCCTATGTTTTATGCCCCATTGGGTTGAATTGGATGTGGTTTCGATCGGGTTGAATTGGGTTTAATTAGGTTCTGATTTTGGGAGGGGTAGTATCGTAATTTTGAGACCAAAGTGATAGAATATTGGTGAGGTATGACCCGATTGATGGGTTTTAAACCACAGGATACTAAAGTGATTTTCGCAGAAACCACAGGGTACTAAAAGTGACTTTTCCCTATTAAAAAATATATTATTTTTTAATTTTTAATAGAATGCAAGAATAAAATTTTAGTTAATCTAGATGCAAAAAAGAACGCCAATCAAAAGATATAGTCACATGATGATAAATATTGCAAAATATTGCATAACATTGAATAAAGTATTCAAGAAAATTCGTCATTTACCGATATCATTGTTGAAACATTTGAAAAGTTAGTAACCTACTTAAATCAAAAAATTAACTAATTAATTTGGATAATTAACTAACTAACTAAGTAAAACAGACAATTAACTAACTAACAAATAACTATGATATTAATCGACCCACTCATAAACATAGTACAAAAATCCGCCAACACAAATAAAAAAAATCAACTAACTAATTTCGAAAACCAGCACAAACTAATTACATCCAGATATTAACTAATTAATTAATTAAATCAGACAAGTAACTAACTAACAAAAATTACTATATTATAATAATTAACAACACAAAATCAACAAATTATAAAGTTAGTCCGATGGTATTTGTCGAGTTTCAGAAAAGTGGCGGACAATGTCAGAACGGTGGCTGGCGGACAAGTATTGGAATGGTGGTCGGAAGACGGCGGATGGTGGACTGGACGATGAAAAACGGTCGGGCAATCCGTGGGGGGGATGATGACCCGGACCAGTGACAACGGACTACTGATGGCGACGCTTCCTCAACGAGGGCATCAATACGATGACCACGACGGTGGCCGAATGACAACGATGAGGGAGGTGAGACGACACAAACTATGGTGGACTGTCATGCTCGTCCGGTTTCGTTGGCTTCTTGGTCCGCCGGCGAGAGGTCACGGTTAGTCTTGAATTCTCTGACCAAAATTAAGACTGTGATTATGAGGATGCATGAGGAACTCACGGGCTCATATTAAGTAGTGTCAGGGGCCGACATAAACCGCAAAACTTTTTTTAACATGTGCATGCCCCCTAGCATAAATTAAAAAGACTTTTATTGATCTGTGCCGTGATTTGTATTAAAATTTCCGATTTAAGTTGTAGATCGAAATAAATGTCTCAGTTTCTGATATCAAAATTTTTTATGGGTGTTGGAACACAGGTCAAAAAATATATTCAATTTGAGGAGAGAAGATCAATTTTTTTTTTCCAATTTTCAAAACGGACACCATATCTGGAATTAATTTGAAATGTGTATTGGGTATTTTAAAAGAACACCATTTTGGGCAAAAGACCCAAAATATAAAACTTTTACTGTTCACACCTTCTCTGATATTTCGGATCACCACAAGACATTTTCTCAACTTTCCCACCCTCCCAAATCCAAACTAACCCACCACCACCTCCGCCTCCTCCTCCTCTCTCTCTCTCTCTCTCTCTCTCTCTCTCTCTCCCCTTCTTTTGCTTCCGGAGAATAATTTCTCCTCCTCCTCATCTCTCTCCTCTTCTTCCATTTTTTAGGGGAACCTTCTTTCTTGGGTTACGTCCTTATAGCATTTTTGAGCAAAAAAGAAGGTAAAGAACCAATCTTTTTTCCAAAATTATAAGGAAAGTTTGTGTCTTTGCGCATTGTTGAGGTCTCCATTGATGTGGGTTTCACCTATATTGTGATAAAGTTGATGTCTTTGGCAGTTGGGGAACACGTGGCAAGCTCCAGCACCAGCAGCAACAAGAACACCAACATCATGGGGTTGGATGATGATAGGGAGGAAGGGATGTGTAGTGGCAAGGAAGAGGCAGAGTCACACGACGAGACCGATAACGAAAGCGTAGGGGCTGAAGAGCGCGGGAAAGGGTTGGGGAGGAGGAGGATGAGTGAGGGTTCTCTGTATGCAACTGACCAGGAGGACGATGATGATGATGGCCGGCTCCCCAAGATTCAGCTCGGCCCCCAGTACACCCTCAAAGAACAACTCGAGAAGGACAAGGTTGGTTGGTTGGTTGATTGGTTGATTAGCTGGTTTGTTACTGTCTTCTTTTTCGTTGTTCGGGTTTGATTGGTTTCTCGTGTTGATTGGTGTTTGCGGTCGTTGGGATGTGTTTAGGACGACGAGAGCCTCAGGAAATGGAAGGAACAGCTTCTGGGAAGTGTGGATATCAATGACATTGGAGGTTTGTTGATCTTTATGTCCTTGTCCTGCTCAAGTTTAGATGCTGCATCTGTTGTACCATATAAACATTGTTGTATATTTCGAAGAAAATATTTGAATGAGGAGATCTTAGAATGCCTCAAGTCTTGAACTGGCTGAATTCTTTGTTATATTCTAGGGGTAATATCGTGTTGCTGAAAGATTCCTTCTATATGTTGTTTTGGTTACATAATTGAGAGAGGGGTGATTGTTGTTTTTGTGGGTAGGATTTCACTAGGTATTTTCGTGCAGTGATCTCAGCATCTGTAGCCTTTTCACCGTTTGAGCTAATGGATTAGATGTTGCTTGTCTAGTACCATATAAATGTCGTTGTAGATTGTGAAGAAAAGATTTGAATGAGGAGATCCTGGGGAATGCCTCGTTTCTTGAACATGCTGGATTCATGGTTTAGTTCTTGGGGTAATACAGTCCAACTGAAAAATTCCTTGTATATGTTGGCCTTTTGGTAACATAGCAAGCACGGGGACGATTCTTGTTTGGGTGGAAAAGATTTGCATTTTGTTGTTAATTCAGCAATCTTAGTGTATGTAGCCGATTCACCATTTGAACATTTTGATGGTCACCAGCATTGTAATTTCCTGTCCTTGTATACCCACCAGTTTTTTCAGGCATCTTCATCGCTTTTCGGTTCACTAACCCATTGCTTTTATCATACTCATAACTCACTCATGTGGCAATTTGGTTATCATGTCGTTTGCAGAAACTCTTGAACCGGAAGTGACAATTCTTGAACTTTCAATTCTCTCCCCCGAGAGACCTGATATTGTGCTTTCTATTCCTGAGTCTGGGAATCCCAAAGGTTCATGGTTCACGTTAAAAGAAGGCAGTCGTTACAGCTTAAAGTTTTCCTTCAAAGTTAGCAACAACATTGTTTCTGGCCTGAAGTACACCAACACTGTTTGGAAAACTGGTGTCAAAGGTGAGACCCAATTTGTGTATGGTACATTGAAAACAATGTTTTAAATTCCTTGAACATTTGCGAACTACAAGTTTTATTTCAGTGGACACAACAAAGGAGATGATTGGGACTTTCAGCCCCCAGCAAGAGGCTTACACTCATGTGATGCCAGAGGAACTCACCCCTTCCGGCATTTTCGCAAGAGGTTCATATTCCGCAAGAACAAAGGTTAGTCTTAAAGCTGTTGCAATTCTCCCTAAAAACCAACATTTATTATTGTATTACTTCTCCACATGTACACTGTCGGGAAATCTTTCGAGTGCAATTCTTCACCCTTGTCTTCCTGTCATTGTGATTATCTGGTAACTGTACGATGTCCCCTGTCATAGTAAGCTCTGGTTTTCTTAGATTGTGTTACGCTTCTTTAATATCTTAAGCTGAACATGCTGTTTCCATGAAATGTTATACGGGTATTGTTTTACTGGAATTTCTTGGTTGTACCTTGTGACACATTGTCCTTGCATGTTTGAAAGCTAATGTCCTTATTGAGGCTTTGATAGTAGTTAACAAAATATTTCACCAGTCCTTGTTTTTCTCAAATTGCATCCATTTACTATTCGTCTTTGAATTTATCTTCTTTGGATACCCTGCTTCTTTTTTCCCTCTTAAGAAACAACCCCCTTTTGTGGCTTTTGTAATAAAGTTACCACTTTTGTCATTGACCATTTAAATAGAGTAGGTATGCCAAAGATATGTTCTTAAACTAACAGCCTTCAATGAAGGACGAGGTCCACCCCTTGCCAAGGAAAGCAATGAATTGAATTTACTGCAATCTTCTGCATATTAAAGCCGCCCCCCATGTGTGGAACAGTACACTTGAATTTCTGATGTAGACTTCTATTTGCTACTTCAGTTCAAAATTATTTTGTCATTGCTATCTGATCCTTATTTATAATTCTCCTTTGAATTTCCCCAGTTTCTCGACGACGATAACAAGTGCTACTTGGAGATGAACTACACGTTCGATATCCGTAAAGATTGGGCTGCTTCATGATCAACAACGGGGACTCTTCTTGGTGTCTCTCCTCCGCGGCGTCCCTTTAGACGTACCAATTTGGTTGTTTTATGATCAATTCTTTTTCCCATTTTGAAGTGCACTACTGTGTTTCTAGCATCATTACTCAACAGAAACAGCGATTTGGAGACGGTTCTTTTTCCTCATCCCCTTTGTTTTCTCCTTAATAAGTTTAGAGTTTTTCTTCTTTCTTTTTCACACTTAAATCTCCCCACTCACTTGCGATTCAAAACTGTTGTTATTGAGGCAGTGTGAAATACTCTTATGTATGTTTTGGTTAGGTTGGAAGAAAAATGGTTGTTGCCTTTTGATAGAACTGATATTAATGGATTTAGGAATTAATTCTAGCCTTTTGGCTTTTTCTTCTACTTTGATTGGGTGTGGATTTGGTGGTGTATGTGTAAACACACCAGCACCATTTTGGTATCGGACACAATGTGGTAAAAAAAATGGAAGGATATTAATAATTTATATCGGCAGACTATATAAATAGTAATAAAAGTCAATAAATTTAACATATTACATTGGGCTGAGTAACCCTATTTTAAATTATCTATCTACACCAAAATATACTGTATAAAATGTTTAAATGACTGATTTGATTAATGTTATTTATATTAATGAATGAATTTTCTCTTTCGCCGGCACATGTTCTAATTTCTAATGCATTTTTTTTTTTGTTATATATCATAAAAAAATTTAAGATTAAATGTGCATAATTGAAAACAAAATTATGTGAATTATTTCTTGGAATTTTTTTAAAATCTATGCAACACGTTAGAAAAAAATTATATTTTTTTTTTGGAACTAATTGATCAAATCACGGAAACAATGTAGTGAAAATTGATGGAAGGAGATATACAAATAGTTACTTCAACGAGTTTGAGTTTGAGAGCTTCCCGCCTTGTATCCTTGAAATTCAAGCGGAAGAAGATTAATTATAATGTAAAGAGTACAAAAATAGGAATCAGACAAGCGCAACATTTACAAAGACAACGACACCAATAGGCCAGTCAAATCTTGATCCTGTTGAAGAATATTGTGTAGACTAATAGTTGAGACAAATGTGCTTGAAAACAAGAAGAAATGAGTTTGGAAAACAAAACCCGAGGTCAAGTTGTTTGATATGGCAAATTGTACACCCTTTAGTATTCTGGCCGTATCTTTCTCGTCCAAACTCCGATTGATGCGATCTTGGTGTCCACGGAAAGATAAAAGAAAGATCTACAGTAATGTCTCTGTGTTATCTTCAGATTCTGTCTCTAGAAGGCCCAAAATACTCTTCAAAGTTAAACGTTATTGCTGAATCTTTCTTTGTCTTTGGTACTTCTTCTTTTTGGACGAATTTCTTGAGACGTGAATTGAGTCCACTGTCCTTAAAGTAATATTTGCCCCCACTATTGTTGCCAATGGGTTTATAGCAAATCTACTTCTAGGATTAACTCAAGAATTGGATGTTATAAAATGGCAATAATTAGAACATCCCCTCTAAAACTAATAGCATGTTTTGTATGATGAATGAAAGAATGAGAGAATGATTTGGAATATCTTGGAGGGTCAGGATTCCTACTCTATTTATAGAGTTCTATAAGGCACAAAGAAGCAAGTTCCAAGAGCCATCATCCATTTCCAAAGAACATGTTCTCTTCCAATTTGAAGAGTCACCAAGTGAACCATGAAAGGATACAAGTATTCCTACATGGAGAGTCACCATGAGCTCTTCCCTTTTATTCTCATTTATCCTTTTAAATTGATTAACCATTTGTGTCTCTTGGTTTAAAACCAAATGACACCAACAATCCCCCACTTGGTTAACAATTTACTTCATCAATCCCATATACTTATGCATTTAAGAAGTGTCTTTCGACTTGAATCCCTTATTAGTGAAAGTATCTCAAAGTTCAAACGAAATCAATGGTGGCTAAGTTCTTGAATCTCGATTCCTTGTGTTTGCACCGGAAATACTAACACACATAAGCTATGAACATCTCTATTGAGTTTCCTGAGAGTTTAGCACCGTTAATGGCCTTGTGCTCTTCCTAGTTTCATGAACATTTCAAAATGCTTCCTCCGAATTTCGTTAGAAGCGGCACCACTTCCGATGTTCATATAGGTGGAGTTATCCTTTTATGCCTTGGTGTCTTAAGACAATACACTTATCTCTTTGACCGATAAGTTGACTCCATTAAGAGTATTCGTAATACTTCAACCTCCAATACCTAAACAAGTACTTTGCTCTATACTTTGTTTTCTGTCACAACAATAGCTTGTTATTACCCATTAAACCTTAGACTAGTGGTAGTGCTAGAATAAAGGTTGGGTTACCACTATTAGGAACTTATAAGAAACATCTTTAGACCCATTCCTAAAGTCGTGCACTTCACTAAGTCTCTCGAGAGTCCTTTAGTGAACGGATCTGCTAAATTACTGCTAGTTCGTACAAACATTATTGTGATTATACCCATAGATATCAAGTACCTTACGTACTCATGTCTCAAGCTAATATGTCTAGATTTACCATTATAGACCCGGCTAAAAGCTCTAGACATAGTTGCTTGACTATCACAGAACAAAGAGATGGCTAGCATCGGTTGTGGCCACAACTCTATATCTAATAATAAGTTTCTCAGCCATTCTACCTCTTTTCCTGCAGCTGCTAGAGCTATGAATTCTGACTCCATCGTCGAATGCGATATGCAGGTCTGTTTTTTTGATGCTCAAGAAACTGCACCTCCTGCTAATATAAATATCCAACCTGAAGTAGATCTATTATCCTTCGCATTAGTTATCCAACTAGCATCAGTACACCCTTCTAGTACAGTTGGAAAGTTGTTATAAAAGAGTCCTAAATCCTTGGTCCTTTTGAGGTACCCTAAGACTCGACCAACAGCTTTCCAATGACTAGCTCCAGGATTATTCGTGTATCTAGATAGCTTGCTGACTGCAAAGGCAATATCTGGGCGAGTACAATGCGTGGCATACATTAGACTCCCTATTGCACTTGCATACTGAAGTTAGTCTATAGCTCTTCCACCATGTTCCTCTAATGGACACAATTGATCATACGGGGTGTTATCCTCCTTGAATCCTAAATAGTCAAACTTGTTGACTATTTTCTCAATGTAATGAGATTGACTTAATGCATAACCCCCACTATGTCTTTTAACTTTGATTTCCAAAATAGTATCTGCCTCTCCCAGATCTTTCATCTTAAATTGAGAAGATAAATACCTTTTGGTCTCTACCACACCTTTTATGCTTGTTCCAAAGATAAGCATATCATCAACATAAAGACTGATAATGACCACATACTCCTTTATAACCTTTGAATATATACATTTATCAGCTCCATTATGTTGAAAACCGTGTGATAATATAGTAGTGTCAAATTTCTCATGCCATTGCTTTGGTGCTTGCTTAAGACCATAAAGAGACTTCACCAACTTGCAAACTTTTCTTTTGTTCCCAGGTAGAATGAAACCTTCAGGTTGCTCCATGTACACCTCCTTGGATAGATCTCCATTAAGGAAAGCCGTCTTCACATCCATTTGGTGTACGATAAGCTTGTGTATTGAAGCTAAGGCCATCAACACTCTTATAGAGGTGATTCTTACAACCGGCCCATACGTGTCAAAGTAATCCACACCATGCTTTTGCCTAAAACCTTTAACCACTAACCTTGCTTTAAAAGTTTGAACTGAACCATCTGTATTGTACTTCCTTCTAAATACCCATTTACAACCTATTGGCTTTGAACCAGGAGGTAAGTCAACCAGATTCCATGTCTCATTAGACATCAACTAGTCCATCTCGTCTTCTATTGCCTCCTTCCAAAAATCGGAGTCTCTTGAAGATATTGCTTTTTTATAAGTTTTAGGATCCCCTTCAACTTGAAGTACTATTGGTAATTTATGTATTACCATGTCTCGACTTCTCTCGACTAAGAAGACAAGTGAATCAGTCAAAATATGATCTAGATCCAAGTATTTTTCTTTTCTCGCTCTTTTACTTCTTCTAGGTTTAATAGAAGATGTATCATCGGAGTTTCGCTTCCTACTACTTTCGAAAGAAGTGGAAGGATCCGATACTGGTATTTGCGTTGGCTCATCAACATTAGAATCCTTGAGAAACTTGTTCTCAAAAAGTTCTACGTCCCTTGATTCCACTATGACTTGAGAATCTACGTCCAATAATTTGTATGCCTTAGAATTTTCAGCATATCCCACAAATACACTCTTTCGAGCCCTTGGTCCAAGTTTAACTCTTTTAGGGTCAGGAACCCTATAATAAGCCACACAGCCCCATACTCGTAGATATCCCAAAATTGGAGGTCTTCCTTTCCATAATTCATAAGGAGAAACTTTAAAACGCATAGATGGGATTCTATTATGCACATGACAAGCAGCGAGTAAAGCTTCTCCCCACAAATTAGTTGGCAATCCGGAACTTAGGAGCATGGCATTTACCATGTCCTCCAAAGTCCTATTTTTTCTTTCAGGCAATCCATTTTGTTGTGGAGTATAGGGAGCACTACATTGATGAATAATTCCATGTTCATCACAAAATTCATTAAAATAACCAGGAAAATATTCACCACCTCTATCACTCCTAAGAATTTTAATTTTCTTTTCTAACTGATTTTCAACTAATATTTTATAACTTTTAAACATATCAAAGGCTTGATCCTTATGTTTCATTAAGTAAACACATGTATATCTAGAATGATCATCTATGAAAGTTATAAAGTACCGATTGCCACCTCTAGTTAAGGCACCATTAAATTCGCAAATATCTGAATGAATTAATTCGAGAGGTTTGGAATTCCTTTGAACCTTAGGGAATGGCTTCTTAGTCATTTTAGATTGCACACATATTTCATATTTATTTTCATGTTCTTTGTCATATTCAATAAATCCATTTTTAGCCATAAATTTCAAAGATCGATATCCAATTTGTGCTAATCGACTATGCCATAAATTAAAAGAGTCAAGCATATAAGCAGAAACTTCATTCTTATTAATACTTAGCTTAAACATGCCATCACAAGTATAACCCTTTGGATTTATTAGAAGTCTTGGTATCAGACTCAATATTATTTACCTTAGACTCTAATCCTTCGAACAATTGCTTGTCACAAATCCGAGATTCTTCCTTGATTCGAATGTGTGTAAGGAGTTTGTCTATGGTAAGAACTTCCAAAGTGTGGAGCAATTTCTTACAGTAATCATTCCAAGATTTAGGCAACTTAGCAATTATGGCCGCAATCTGGAGTGATTCCGAGACCTCTACCTTCACATCTTTAAGTTTGGAAACCAAAACTTGCAATTTATCCACTTGGTTCATCACGGACTTGCTATCCATCATAGTAAATTCAAAATACTTCATGCAAAGGAACTTGTCGGTACCTTGTCTTGCCGAGTTGTACTTGATCTCTAGAGTAGTCCATATCTCCTTTGGGGACTTGATTGACTGATAAAGATCATAGAGTCGGTCGGAGAGAGAGTTAAGAATGTGTCCACGACAACGAACCTCGTCGTTCTCCCATTTCTTCCTAGCGACTTGTGCCTCGCTTGATTCTGCCACTGTGGTAGTTTCTCCTTCCTTTTGTGTTGGTGGGGGTGCTATAGGGATTATGTTAGAATCAATGACATAGAACACTCCAAGTTCCATAAGTAGAAATGTCATCTTGTCCTTCCATCAGGTAAAGTTGGTACCATCGAACCGGTCTAACTTAATAAGATCTTGATTAATCACCTTGTTGAATGTGGTTGTCTCCATCTTGGCTAAAATATTACTTTAAGATTGTTGAAGAATATTGTGTAGACTAATAGTTGAGACAAATGTGCTTGAAAACAAGAAGAAATGAGTTTGGAAAAAAAAAACCCGAGGTCAAGTTGTTTGATATGGCAGATTGTACACCCTTTAGTATTCTGGCCGTATCTTTCTCGTCCAAACTCCGATTGATGCGATCTTAGTGTCCACGGAACAATAAAAGAAAGATCTATAATAATGTCTCTCTGTGTTATCTTCAGATTCTATCTCTAGAAGGCCCAAAATACTCTTCAAAGTTAAACGTTATTGCTGAATCTTTCTTTGTCTTTGGTACTTCTTCTTTTTGGACGAATTTCTTGAGACGTGAATTGAGTCCACTATCCTTAAAGTAATATTTACCCCCACTATTGTTGCCAATGGGTTTATAGCAAATCTACTTCTAGGATTAACTCAAGAATTGGATGTTATAAAATGGCAATAATTAGAACATCCCCTCTAAAACTAATAGCATGTTTTGTATGATGAATGAAAGAATGAGAGAATAATTTGGAATATCTTGGAGGGGCAGGATTCTTACTCTATTTATAGAGTTCTATAAGGCACAAAGAAGCAAGTTCCAAGAGCCATCATCCATTTCCAAAGAACATATTCTCTTCCAATTTGAAGAGTCACCAAGTGAACCATGAAAGGATACAAGTATTCCTACATGGACAGTCACCATGAGCTCTTCCCTTTTATTCTCATTTATCCTTTTAAATTGATTAACCATTTTTGTCTCTTGGATTAAAACCAAATGACACCGACAGATCCTCCCACCTAGTTCAAGGTTAAAACTACGGCTAATTTTGGAAATTGCATTCTGCAGAAGGTAGCAATGAGGTCATTCCAAAAAGAAAATTGACTCATTAGTTGTATATTTTTTTCACAGCACCACAAAAACGGTGCAACGAGAAGCTTCTTATCTGTTCAATCACTTTAGAATTCATGAAAAGTTACGGTAGACAATTTTTTCAGCAGATTTTGGTCATCAATATTTAATTTTGTAAATAGAATCCCTTAGAAATAGGAGAGACTTATCATGTTTTAGGTAGTGTAACTTTCTACTTAATTGTACATATTGATTTTTATAAATTTATTTCCATTTACCAAAAAAAGAATCACATGTTTTGTTATGAATTCAATTACGTTGATAGATGTGTTTGAGAGAGTAATTAACATCAGAATTGCAAATGCTGATCCGAGTATAACTTATATTTTTTAGCATTATAAAAATAATATGTAAATTTTTTTAAGCTAGTTGCATAATATTGGACGCAGATTGAACTCTGAACACAAATCATCATGTGCATGTGCCACTGTAGCAAATAATTATCTTCGCACGTCTTAGCACGACGAGAAATAACCTTATGATCCCATTTGCTGTAAAGCATTCCACGTACATTCATTCTGGGTTAACCCACGTACATAATTTGTTTTAGAGGTAGATGAATTTATTAAAAAAATGAGAAAAAGTATAGATTAGATATTACAATTGAGAACCCTTGGAGTAGTAAGCAAGTTGCAAAGAAAGCAACGAAACTCGACACAAAAAGCCCCAAAAACATTTCAAATAAGAGCTCGGAGAAGACCAAAATTAATTGAAATACTAACAACCAAAACAGATTCAGAAAAATGACAAGGAAAGAAGCTGTGGAAGGAGAGACAGCCACCCACGTACATAATATTAATAATGAATGGGACACATAAACTATATGTATGATGTATTACACGTAGTGATCACTTCTCAAATGTTGCAGCAAAATTATCGCGCCCTAAAGCTATAACAAGAAATGTA